>APFE030425448.1:0-15955 GCA_000404065.3 Pinus taeda
TTTGATCATGTGCTAGAGTCGATCGTGATATATTGTGATAATCAAATATGTGTGAATCTAAAAGAGAATCAAGTTTTCCATGATATGCCAAAGCACATCTATATCAAGTACCACTTCATTCATAACACGGTACAGAAGGGAGCAGTGAAGGTCCAACATGTCTCTACTGATGAGCAGATAATTGATATTCCTGTAAAGCTTCTGTCCATAACAAAGATTGTATACTTCAGGGCCAAGCTTGGACTTACTCAGAATGCCTCTCTTAGTGAGAGGGAGTGCTGATGAGATAGTATCATGGACTAACATTCTCCTTGTGTCAAGTATATTAACCCAAATTAGGGAGAATGATCTAGAATAGCAAATTAATTATTCCTATGTCAAGATGTGACCAAAATAAGGAAGAATGGTCCTGGAGCATCAGGCTCATTTAGCATCAGGCCTTGAATTACTCAGATAGAGTGTGGGCTTTGGAGATTCACCATGTGTCAGAGATATTGACTTGAATGATGGTGAACCAAGACAAGTCTATACGCCATGTGTTAGATAGATCGAAATTATGGTGACTAGCTGATGTTAATGATGTACCCTACATCAGGGGTACTGATTAGGCTTATGTTGAGGATATACCATTGGCCAGAGGTACTAACCATCATTATGCTAACTTGTTGATGTTGTTGATTTATAATTTGTTAAAGATGATTGACCAGATTATGGTAATTGGATGATGTTATTGGTTTACCACGTGTCATAATTATTGACCGAATTATGGTAATTTGATAATGGCGGTTTTTTATAACCTTTTCTTAGATAAATTTTTCAACAAAAGAAATTTTTTCTAACCATTATGAATACCTCCATATCTAATAGGGAATGTTGAATTTTGTAGCTATGGCCAATCTTCATAATTTATATTTTAGCCCTTGAAATATATTAGAAAATAGTAAGGCATGTTCTTCATGTCATTTTCATTGTTTATCCCTTAAAAGAATTAATGTAAAACATTTTCTTCATGTCAGTATCAAAAGAGAAAATTTCAAAATTTGAATTTTTGAATTTTTGGCTCCAAAATTGTCAAGTTGTCCTTCCTTCAAGTCAAGTCAGCCCCACTAAAGAGATGCACCCATTTAGATAGGCATAACACTATAGATAGAGAATTCAACCTCCTCCACAAGATCACATTTGAACTCACACAAGAAGACATATTTTGGACATCTAGACAAAGAAGACTAAAGATAAATATGGACAAGAAGGATGAATTCATATCAAGAATATTTCTCTCCTTCTCTACTTGGCATGTGGGTAGTTTTTGGGAAACATATCAAACTTCTAGGCATCCATTTCTAGGTAGCATGGACAAAATTATGGGTAGAACATTTTGGGCAGTAGGGCCAAGTTTCTGGGCATATTCTGGGAGGTCAAAATTTAGCCTAGGAAAATCAAAGAGGGTCAAAGTTGAAAGGAATAAGTTTGACTTGACAAGAGGGTTGTTTTACTAGGTTTGACCATAGCATTGTTGGTCAGTTTGACCTCATAGTTGACTAGAAGTATTAGTTGTATCTCTTGTTGAACTAAATAATTTCTCTAAGGAAAAAGTTGTTTGGTTTTCCCACAAAATGGGGTTTCCTAGGGTAAATATTATGTTCTCTTTATTCATTATTATCTCTACTATTCTTGTACATTTATGGTTGAATTTCTAAAGTGTGATTTCTTAATGATAAAACAAAATTGTTAAAACAAGATCAACATCATTAGAAGTAATTATCAATATTTAAAAAATTAGTGGTTATATTTATTATGCTTCAAAAATCAACAATCTTGTCTAGTTCAATGTACCATTTTACAACATCCTCAATCAGGGTTCTTGGGAAGGTCTCAACCGAACAAAATCATCCACTAAAGAGTTTGAAGAGAACATAAATAGTAGGTAATGGTATGTGTGGTCAAACTCTCTCTTAGTTTTCTTTCAAACTTGGTATATCAAATGGAACTATTAGAGGCATTGGAGGCCACCAAGGATCATGGCATATGGGGTCATTCATTAACTTATCCAAATTCGACAAGTCAAGAGATGCTAGAAATGGAAGCTAATGTTGATTGAATTTATTTGTTGATAAAGATGGATACCCAAACATACCTTGTGACCCCCCCATAGCATAGTTTCTAGAAGATGATGGTTGACTAACATGATTGTTGGACCCATGGTATTCAACCCATAGACCATTCAACATGGTGAAAGGATTATTTCCCCCAGGGGAGTTTCCCCAAGGAAAAAGGAACTCCCAAAAGTTTATGGGATTATACTTGGCACTAGAAGGAAGCCTTCTTGGCATAAAATCAACACCGCAAGCATGGAAACTCATGGGCATAGTGGTACTACTACAAAACTTCCCCCCAAGTAAGTTATCCCATTTGAAGGTGTGAAAACCCCCAAATATTGGCATTCCTCCTCACATAAAACTACCCCATGGATTATAATTCCCTCCACAAATGATATTTCTCCTAGGATGACTAGGAACAAATGTAAACCATACAAATATAGATAGAGGGAAGGATACAAATAAACTCATAAAACTTTTTAGTGTTGGAAGAACAACTAATGGGATGCCCCAAAGTGAGGATATAGGTATTGTCGAAATCAAATAAGTGAACCCTCTCACATTGATCAGTGCTAATGAATAAATCACAGATGAAATTCCCGACATGGATGGTGATGAGGGAGCGATTTCCCCCATGGTATATGCACTAATCTCACCAAACATTTGATGATATAACAAGGAATTTTTTTTTAAATGAACACTCAGTTGTACAAGTGAGAGACTAAGAGGATTGGTCAAAGGTGGGTTGATGTGTGGTGGTGGAATCTCAGTTAAACTTCAACATTGACTGAGTCTTTCCCTTTTGAGCTAAATATCACCCTCCCAACTCTAGTATGATCTAATCCCTCTAATAATGGAGTTATCCTATGTCTTTATGGTGGTGGACCATCTTCCTTAGGTGAAATGTTTATCAATTGTCAATAACATTAGATAATTCGATCAATCATGGCGAATATATACATTTAATTAAATGATTGATTGAGACACTCCTATGGCCAACCACATTCAGACCAAAAAACACACATTATAAAATCCCTAACATATCCAACAAGAAAACTAACTAAAAAATGTACCTCCTAAAAGAAAATATGCTTGAGGAGATAAATCTGCCAAGGACCTTGGACTAACAAAGTACTAGAGAAGTAGTTTCCCCGACCTCCCTATTCCAACCTTGAATATTCTAAGTGACCTCAATGAAGCTGAGAATAACCCCCTATGAGCACTAATATGGTGATTGAGATCTGCCTTAGTTACCGTGGGGACTTCCCACCCATATTGACCTAGGAAATACCCCTAAAAGATAGGCCAATATGGGTACCAATTCATGATCAAATAACCAATAGGACACATGTGATCAAAATCATATGTGTAGGCATATATTTAAGCTTGAAACATCATGAGAGATTTCTCAAAGTGATCCATATTCCTCTCAAAGATATTTATTAACATGCACAATCTAATGAACACTAGTATTGAGGGAGTGGGGATGTCACTCCACAGGTTCTTAATAAAACCATGTGGTTAACTTTGGTGTGAGAGAATATTTCAATCAAGAATTTGATGTTAAGATGGATTTAAACTCACTAGTGAAGCTAGTTTCAATTTTACAGCCTTAAAGATTGTCTTTCCAATCCTACTTTAAGGCTCTACAACTGTAGGCTTGTGTTGGTGTGCTATAACCAAAAAATGTCCAATCGATTTTATTAGCACTTTTTTTTTTAATATTTTTTATTACTCAAGGTATGGAATGAAATGAATATGGTGTGTAAAGAGACTCAATACAAATCCAAAATACAAACTAAATGAAGAGTACAATTTCTTTTCGAGTTTGATGAAAACTAGTTAAGGAAGGGTAGATAATTTCCTTCCTTTTCTAAGTGACAAGCAAAAACCTCACTCAATGATATTTTGATATTCACCAAATTCAAATAAATATCCAATCCACTAAATAACTTAAAAATCACAATAAACACTCTAAGGATGTTAAAACAAAAACACCAAAAAGCACTCAAAAATTCAAAACTAAGGCTTTGAAAGAGAATGGCGTGAAATAAGTCTTATCACACTTATAAAATATACAAACTAACACACAAAGAAAGTTTCAATTTGTAGTTCAATCCAGTAAGCCAATAAATACACACTGACAATGAACTACAAGTGAAAATGATTCAAACCCTAAATAGAGGAACAAGACCTAAAATTCCATACAATTTGAGGTTTCTTCACAACTCAAGCAATCAAACAGGTCACAAATACTAACTAAACCACTTAGATAAGGTTCTCTATGTTAAACAAACAACAAAAATATCAATCACTACTAGAAGCATTCAATTAGAAAACACAACATTGTACATATAAAACAAAGTTGTAAAAAGAGAACTAGATCTCACAAATGAGGAGTATAGATCATATCCCGACCAGATATAATCAATCACATACAAGAAAGTACATATTCAAGTCTCTGATAGTGAGATATGAATCAAACTAAACTGAAAATTCAATGATTATAGGACACTACTCCTGACAAGGATTCGACTGGGCCCCAATCACTACAAGGAAATTTCTTGTGAGCGACTTGCTGTTGCAGTTGCCCTATAAGTCAAAGACAAGGTGTGATTGCCTCCCAAAATTAAATGTTTAAAGAGATAAACACTCATATCTAAGAAATTCAAAGAAGATAAAATCTGAAATAGGATTAAATAAGGTCAAAATCAAGAGACAAAGACTCAAAAAAAAATAAAAATTATAAGGATAACGAAGAGAGAAGGAGAACGAACTCACTAGGTATTTCTCCCTAGTGGATTTTACAATTTTTTTAGCCCTAAAATCACACAAAGACTAAGGATCTATTTCTCCACAAATATAACCTAAAGATATACCCAAAAATGGGTGGAACAACCAAGCTAATCTCCTAGTTGCAATTCCATAGCCAATCATACAAATGGATAGATGATTGTACCTCAATCCCCCACATGTTGATGTAGTTTACATAATACTTTTATAGCTAGAAAATAAACTCTTGTTTATACATCCCACTCCATCTACTCAATCTAGGCCCCTACAAACAAGAACAAAAAACAAGGACGATAGTTTCCTCTGTAGGAGTAAAATTAGCATGCAACATAGACCCATTGTAGTAACTTAATCAAGTTTCTCAGATACACATACATGAAATGGAGAAGGAAATTAGCTTTCATTCATGTCATAACAAAAATATATTAGAAAATATACCTATCATGTAGCATGTTCCCTCCTACTATACCTTAGTTCTCCTCTTCCCTTTACTTATAGAGAAATGGGGCTCATTTGAGATGAAAGAGAAGATTTCTGTGGTGATATTTCCCTAGCATATTGCGCTAACTCTCTAATTACTTTTCTCACCCTTGAGAGGGTCTCACTAGAGAAGAATTTCATAGATATGAGAGGATGTATCTAGAAATCTAGGGCCATTAGGAGTTATGTAACTTCCTTAATAATTTACCCTAAACTAACTCAGGAAAAGATAAGTCGAGTTAATCTCCTTGGGAAGGACCACTTTTAGATTTTCGACCTCCATCACTCCTAGGATGAAGGGAAGTTGTATCTTGGGTGATAGGATGTATACCTGCAAGGAAGTGATTTGTAAACAACATACCAAGCTTTTGGGATTGATTGGCTACTAAGTGAGCACAAAAAATAAGAAGGAGAAATAAATTCAGGATAGCAACTGAAGGGGATTATTCCACCCATTTTGAGTACCTCAACCAACCAAGTGAAGACTAGTGCCTTAAATTGGGTCAAAGGATTAGGTTTACAAGTTATTTATTTGTTGTCCTAGTGGTTTTTATGTGCAAATCTATAGTAAAAAATCACAACTGGTATGATAAAACACTCAAATGCAGAAGGTATATCACATAGGTAGTCAAAATGAGTATATAGAAAATATTATAAAAAAATACAATGTTATTTATATGATTGAAGATTTGGTTAGAGTGTTTCTAGTGTCACTTTGCTTGCTTTCTTTTGACTATAGATAGTAAAATCTATAATTAAAAAACAATGGGAAAACAACAAAAAGGTCCCTTAAAATGACCACCAAAGTAGTGCCAAACAACTCAACATCCAATATCTAGGGGTGGGGAGGCTAGGATATGTTATATTGAACCTGTAGCATGTTAATCCCTATAAAAGCCATGTGTTAACCCTACAATCATTAATTCATCCCCAAATATTGTTGGACAGTTGGTAGATGGAATCAAGTGTGTTGGCATTGATGTCAACTAGGATAGCATTGATGTCAAGTGCATAATGTTTTTGGCATTTATGTGCATGGATTGTTAAGCTCATGAGGAGTCTCATGGTAGATGCACTCTTTGGTAGAGAACCATCATAGTATTCGGATGAGGAAAGAAGCTAAAATCTTATACCTATGGTGGTTAGGTGGTTTGGGATTTGAACGAGTTTATACCTTACAAGATAAGACCTGGTGCTCCTAGAGACTATTCAAATGGATAGATCTAGGAAAAATATTTCCAATGGTATGTTGAAGTCTGAAAAAGGATTCCTGAAGCAAAAGATATGGCTAGTCAAAGTTAGAAGACCAAAAGTCAAACTTGGTGACTTGGCCATGGGCTCCGCAACACTGTTAGTGTACAAGTGGCAAGTGGAACCACGATGGTGTGGAGGTGGAACAATAGAAGCTTATGATGTATAGTGCAGGTCTCATCTGGGACACGTGACCTTGAAGGGTCTACCCTGAACATTACAAAGGCTAGCACAAGGTAGAGTTCTAGGGTGACAACGCTCTGAGAGGATGTGGCATGTTGATGTTCGGAAGATGAAATGGTGATTTGGAACAATGTTGGAGAATTGGCCCAATGATTTTCTCAAGGAGGAACCCATTAGCCACATCACCCCAGAAGATGGACCTTGGAATATTTCAAGGGAGTGTGAGGCCAAACATATGGAGATGAGAGAGCCAAGAAAACGTGGCAGAAGATGTTAGCAATGATGAGTTGGCATGAAGGATAAGTGGCACACTCCAATTGGATGATGAAGATAGGTCGATGCACAAGTGGAAGATGAAATAAGTAGCTTATATTCTTGGGATAATCTCAGCATGACATGAGATAAAAACATGTGGAAGTCTAGGAATGTGACACGTGGCATGCATATTCAACATTTTCGAGTGGCCAAGTGGGTTGAAAATTGATGACACACGAAACCACTTAGAGTTTGACACATGGTGGTCGGTACATGTGGCTGACAAGTCAACGTACTGGTAGGGGCACATCATTATGATTAGAACAAGTTTGGAGAGAGGGGATCACCAAAACATGTAACCCCAGAGAGTTTCAAAGGCACACTATTGTGAATCTTTTGGGTGATAGGGTGTTAGGCCAACATGGCATAATAGTTTTCGCATGAGATGGATCGTCGACCCAATCAAGAGTTGTGCAGTGGAAGAGTGGCAGACCCCATTGGACATGTAACCCCAGAGGTTACTCCCTGGAAGCTTTCACTATGGTGCATAAGTAAAAGTACGGGCTCAAAAACAGCCGAGACATAGTGGAATGTGAGTTGGCACTACTAGGTCATCTCAGCTATTTTGTAATTGGTCTATATAAATGGGGTGTAGTCCCACTAGGACTTTTAACCCCAGAAGATAGTCCTCGATGATTTCAAAAGTGTCTCAATTCTATATCTCTGAGGTGATGAAGCTCCGAGACATGGTGGTAGAATAGATGGTACATAGTTGGAGCTACAGATCAATTGGAAGGGTGCAAGAAACATGGAGGAGTGATCCCACATGATACATATGCCTGAAGGATTGGGCGTAGAATATTTGGAATACATACATGATTAAATTCTTAGGGAGGTAGTTTCAAGAGATAGTGGCACAAATAAGGCAGGGCCCAATTATGAGATAGCAAGGCGACATAACCCCAAAAGGCTTCATATTGGTGAAAGCGTGGAAGAAGCGGACTCACCGGGACATGTAAGCTTGGAATGTTTACCCCAGAATAAAATTAAGGTGTACCATTTATTTTTTTCAGGGGCTAAGGTAAAACTC
This sequence comes from Pinus taeda, assembly GCA_000404065.3. Taxonomy (NCBI): domain Eukaryota; kingdom Viridiplantae; phylum Streptophyta; class Pinopsida; order Pinales; family Pinaceae; genus Pinus; species Pinus taeda. The sequence goes on from APFE030425448.1 coordinate 8,149, forward strand.
TAGGACTAGTTTTTATCTGTTAAGCAACCAAGGGATTTGGGCTTATAACAATGCAAAAGGAACTATGAGCATAAGCACTTCTATCCATTAATAAATTTAAAGAGGGCTTAGCTCAAAATGGCTTCCGAGATATATTATGAAAATAAATTAAGTGGCAAGGACTTAACTCTCTCAGTGTATGAAATTTGAAGAGATCAGTAGCTATTTGGGCTATATTTGGTAGGAATTCCAATGTGACATTGTACCACACTTGTAGTTATCATAGCTTGAATGGTTTGGAAACTGGTTTGGATGAGAATTCCATATTTGGAGAATATCCCTCTATGTTTAGAATCTTTTTCAAAAGTGTCAACACCCATTAGCTATGGTTAGCATGGTATGAATAGGTCGACAACATTTGGCAACTTCAACAATTTTAGCAGTGCACCAGAGACATTCTTGGAGTTAATATTGATTACAGAGAATATTGGTTGAAGGAAACGAGGACCATGTTTCTCAGAAAATAAATGGAGCATTGCATACACTAATGAACACCATCCCTACTGACAATTGTTTTACAAAATATCATACTACAGGTAAGGGGGGCCATATTGATTAAATAGGCTTAATTCAATTATAGTACCTCCTGAGTGTGTAGGTTGGATTGAGAGTCAACCTATAACATGGAAAAGAACTCTAGAGGTCATTCCTTGAATTAATAAAGTTGTAGTGCTCGAGAAGCAGTATATAACAAGATGGTAAGCCATATTGGAGTATACTTGGGCAGAGTGTTGAGCTGACAAATTCTGCATTATTCTTTGTGTAACAGAGGAACAAAAATGGATTAAAATAGTGCGCAGTGAGGGAAATGCATAATAGCCTATGTGTGTGCTGTTGAGAAATAATGAATGTGCTTGAGCCGAAGATGTTAAAGAGCTACTGACTGTGTGGAGAGAATGATGGTTGAGAGTAGTTGTTCATGATGATTGTATGAGGGCCAAGAGAAGAAAACATAGTGTTGTTGTAGAGTGGAAAGAGTGAGAATAAGGTTGAGGGTCTATTATGAGAAGTATAGAGAGTCGATAATTGGTAATGAGTAGAGAATAAAATCAGGAAAAGCTATTGCAAGTTCATAAATCCAAGGATTGAAGAACACAGAGTTGAAATCAGGAAAAGTGTGTGTCATTACAGAGAGCAGTGATTTCCTTATTGGGTGTGGGTTGGAGCCTACAAAAAAAGGATTTGGATCTTCCATCTTAACCTATATATCAAGAGAGATTGGGGGTTGGTGCCTCCTACAAGTTCGTGCTTGCAACAAATCCATGAAGTTGCAAGTTGGCGCTTCCAAAAAATCCAAGAATTTAGTGCTTTAGTCAGTGTTTCTGATAAGCTGGTCAGGTGCCTACAAAAGAATGGATATGGTACTTCTTTATAGTGGGTGCTAAAAAAAAATATAAGGGAGTTGGTGCTTCCTATGAGTCGATGCTCACAAATATTGATGTAAATAGATTAGGATATCATATTTTACATCACAATACAACCAAATTTTTGGTGGTTTTTCTCTCGGAAGGGTTTCCGCGTTAAACCTTTGTGCCTTATGTGTATGTTGCTCATGGTGTGCGTTCAGATGTTGATTTGTATTATTTTTATGTGATATGGTGATGATGGCTCACATGAATGATTGCCAAGAATGAATGAGGATATAAATTGGTAGTAGAAGGAAAAATTAACCTTAATATTGATTCACGTCCCTTGTATTATTAAACATTATTTCCAACAAATATTGAGTTATTACATTTCTATTGTTATATTTTTATGTTAACTAAACCCTTCCATGGTACAATTTCATTATAATTATATCCTTTGTCTCCTATATATATACTAAGGAGACATAGTTTTAGGATCATTGAATATTGTCTTATGTATTGTATTCATTATAAAAGGAGGTTTACTCCTTGAAGTGGACTGCAATTACTATCTTCTTATCATTATTAAGGTTAAATCACTTTAGAGCATTCAATCAACAACAAATGGCAATTTCTAGCAAGGATTTTAAAATAAGAAAAACTAGAAATAATGACTTTTAGGCTCTATAAATGAAAGATAAACAAGATAATATAATATATAACCTATCCATTAAGTCCCAAAGTAAAATACTTACTTTTATAGCATGGGGGGCCTTGAAAAATTGCAAATATATTATGATACAATAAGGAAAAATGATAAATATGCAACATAAAATTTAATACATAGTGAAATATATATGCAATAATAGCTCAAGAATTAGTGTGTTAACCCTTGTCTTAGATATAACTTTATTTTCCAGAACTCCAAGGTGAATAAACTAACTTTTAATGATAAAACCTATAAAATTTGGCTAGTTAATTATCCTCCACTAAGAAAGAAAAGAAAAAAGAAAAACCAGGATTTTGACTTTCTAATATATGAAATGGTTGTTGTAGATGTATTACCTTGTACTACAACAAATTACCTCAAGATGATAAGTTATGAAACACAATTACACTTAATTCAACCTTGCACCTTGATAGTGAGGTGGGCTTGGTCTCAAAGAAAATATCACCCCCACATTTGTCTTAAAACTCTGCACACCATCCGGATCCACCAACAAACATTGCCTAGCATGGTATCTTTGATTTTTGGATCAACTGTGTAATGGATACGAAACCTTCTACTAGTTGAAGCTTCCTCCTAGAATATTTTCCAATCTTTTTGGAGTGACGTATCTACAACAAAGAGATAAAGTAACTAGCACCTAGTCTACCTCTTCCACATCATTATGTACCCCCTCAATAGATTATTCCTCTAATTGTTTTCTAATATTACTTATTGTGAATTATTTTAGATTATACCTTGATTACAACAATATCCAAGAAAATAAAAATATATTAAAATCCAACCCACACAATTCTTACATAAAGGTTTGCAAAAAAAATTCATAATTATGGCATGTGAAGCTCACAAAACATAACAACATAATCTAAAGGAGAGGCTAGCCTTTCATAAAACTTTTCTAATGCATAAATAATGGATAGTTGACTCTTCCATTTGGAAAATATTATTTACTTTTCATCAACAAGTCAAAGACTAAGTAATCTTATTAAAATATTACAATGACATTCATAATTTTCCCATTGGGGATCGAATTGGATCAAATTTATCTTGGAGGTCTATATTCCCCTTTTCTCATGGTTCATAATACCAAAAATAAAGAATATAAAATTGTTGAATCCCAGAATTCAACTCAAATGACTTCAAGATGTCATGACTTGGTCCATGCAACTCAACTTCCTCCATAATACAATTCGACTTGATTGAAGGAGAATTGTATTTACTTTACAATGTCTAGAAAGGTTTCCACTTCTTAGCTTTTGGTCCATAGTTCCCCAACATTCCACTTTAAATTCCACAATAGTTATAAATAGCTATCATACTTCATCATAATGGCTAGTAAAACTCATCTTCACCAACCTTTTCCTTGTCCTCCAATGCCCTGATGAATTCGACAAATGTGCCACCTAAGTTTGTTGTAGCCTGGCCTAATTTCACCTATGTCTATCTTTATTTTTCCATACCATGCCCTACATTTCCACATCATCATTTCCCCTGTGTTTGATTTCTAACACCTTTGAGATTATAGAAAAATAAGCCCTAAATTGTTCTTACCTTGTTTTGTAGGCCACTTTTGATGTAATGTGTGTCCAAAATTATCAAACATTTCCCCTATTTTTCCACTTGGAAACCTTTTTATACTACTAACCAACTTTGACCACTTGTAACTTGACAATACCTTCAATTTTTGGAAATTTTTCAATGTGGCTTGTCATCTCCTCATCAAATTAATCATTTTGGGGTTGTTACCCACCAAAAATGGGTGACTCCTAGGAGAAAATTTTCTCCTATTCATCTCTTCCAACTGGAAACTAGTAGCCCCTGAGAGCCACTTTGTAGCTAATGTGATGTGTCATTCATATCTCCACCACTTGCATCAGTCATATGTTTCCTCACCCATTTGTAAAGAGCACATGTTGGAAGGTGTAATTATGATCAAACATACTTTACTCATTATACAATAGGGTGTTTATACTTGTTCGTATTTGGGCATTCTGACATGGATTATGGGGTAACTTAGAAGAAATAAAGTTCTTGGCCATAGCCTGTTCCCTCACATTAAATGGGGGATTAATTTCTAATCCTAGTCCAATGGGATATCCCCTAATGGCCCATGGATTTAGGAAGGGGCACCATTTGGGAAACCATGATTGAGATAGCATAGCCACATTTATCCTCATTCCATACTTACCACTTTCCATATTACATAACAAGCCCTTATTGTACCGCCCTTATTCGGCTCAACTAACCATTGGTTCATTGATATTTGGCATCTGCACATCCTCAAAACCTAGGTAGGTCCTAGAAATGCACCCTTGGAGGTTGATGTAACTAAAAGAAAAATAAAGAGAATATGATGGCCATAAGAAAAAACAAAAGAAAATCAAAATGCAAAAGATGGCCAGGACTTACAAATTAGCACGACGAAAAAACCCAAGCATGAGCTCTACCTCTATCATATGGTCAACACCCGGTTCTTGGACAAATGTTGCCTTACCTCATAGAATATGAGGAACCCTTCTATATCCAACCCTTCATGGGTGATGAACTACTCCATCTTAAATGGGGCAATAATTAATATACAACATACAAAGAAAGCTTTCATTACTCAAGCTACGAGTACTAATACAAGAAAAAAATAGAAAGGAAATATATAGGGGTGGAAAAAGAAAGGCCAAGATAACACATGCATCCACAATTTCTCCCTCCTCACATCTATATGCCCTTGGTGAGGTACTCCATCATAGTTAGTCCCTTTGACCATGCCACTTGGCAATGGAGTTATTTCCCCTCTGTTACATCATTTATTCACGTGGAATCTATTAATTGAAGGGTGGACCAAGGACATGTCACTTCTCTTTAGGGTAGAGAACACCTAATAGAGTCATCCATTAACCACTCCTACCTAGGGAGGTAACACCATTATGTAACCAAGGCCCCCAATTTTCGAAGAGAAGCCACATATGAAGTGTTATTATGCCCATTACTCTCAAGCTTGGTTCACTTAGATGCAATAATGATTAATGTACCTAATGATGAAATTTACAGCACTAGATATTTTGTGTGCTTGGAAGGTGGTTCCATCAATAGGTATGGGTAACTTAACTGGGGTTCATTTCCTCTAGAGGGACATATTGAAACCCATGAGTGATGCTTAGAGAGCCATGGGACTTTGGATAGTTTTAGAACATCATTCATAGCCATGGGCATCTTAAGCACCCACAACATTCTGACATTTGTTTTATTATTCATGGGATGATGCACCTAGACTAGTATGCCCCCAATATTCTTAGCAATATACATTGTGTGGCAAGTTGATCTAAGGCTGGGATGATGTTTATCTCATGCCTTGAGACATGGGAGGGCTAGAACCATCTTTCATTTCCTTCAATGTTGGAATGAATTCAGTCTTATTCATCACTTGGATTCCCATGAGACCCAATTTTGTGCCCTAAACCCACATTTGGGGGCTATGATTTGTAGAGAAATCTAGGGGCCAACCCCTAGACCTTCATTTTAGGAGCCCTCTAAAGTCATCATGGAACAAGATGAGGTCAATGCATGCCCTAGAATGGACTACAAAAGCATGATGTCAACATTTTAATCCTCTTATGGGAGATTCTATTATGTTTTACATTGGCTACAAGGTTGGCTTGTGATCTTGATTAGATTTTTCCCATTATTTTAGGATTTGAGGGGCTTTTAGGATAAAATTAGAGTCAGTAGCACATGTATATATTAGACATAATTTCATTTGATCTCTCATCATCACCACACTTGGAATTTTGGACCTCTTATAGAACTCACACTTGCTTCTTATGGGTGATTTTGGAGATTCTTGGATGCATTTTGGTGTATGAAAGTTAATTTTAACATTCTTTGGAGCTATTTTTGGGTGAAATATAAGGATATATTACATGTTACCTTGTAAGTGGAATCTATGGTTGAATGTATTTTTCTTAAATGTCTAATGCATGGAACTATTGATTCTAGGTTAAAATTTGTGCCCTAATTTGTTGAAAAACATCTAGATGAATGTTGTATGCATTACTGATTATAACATATAATGAATGTTCCTAGTGGAGTAGTTATTCTCAATCTAAATGCATTGTTCCATTAAGTAGGTAATTGTTGGAATTTTGATATCTAGGGCATCACATTTCGACCTCCTTCAAGGAAAATTAGGCTTATATTAGACTCCATATGCACATAAGACAAGGCACTAGTCCAATCACTTGTTGATCATCTCAAAATTTTATCCATAAATTTCTCCTACTAAATTTGGTCCTTTAAAGGCTAGAAGGAAGACCTAGGGCTTAGAGCGGATATTTAGGGAGGAGGCTTCTTGGGGTTTTGAGAGCCTAAATATCAAGATATAGGTCTTGGCTAGTGACCCGTCATTTTGGTGGGAATCCACTCAAAATTCATCCATGAAATCACTTGACCTGGATTTTTCCCTAAGAGGGAAACCCCAATTTCCTCTTTCTCGACTTGAGGAATTTCATGAAGGTTCCATGAACCTTGACTTTGTTGAAATAAATCCTAAGGAACCTTTTCTCCTTGCCTTGAATCTTGGGAACTCCAACACTCGCCTAATTTATCAAACCCTATGCCTCGTGCATATTTTTCCAGGCCTTCTCATAGAAAGAAAATTGCTTCTTAGTGAATCCTTGAGCCTAAAAGTGAGTCTTTCTTGAGAACATCCTTGTTGATCACCTTGAACTTTAACCCTAGAATAACTATCTTAGGTGATCTCTCCCTACCAGAGTTATTCCATCAGCGAAAATCCATAAAGGGAAGGGGGTTTTGGATGTGGTGATAGTGGGATGCTACCCTGTTGTTAACACTTGGTTTAGCTTTAGCCTCATAGGGTTCCCTCTCCAAGGCCTGCTGAATTTGGTGGTAACATTTTGATGTCATTTTCAGGGACATGAAGTGTGTTTTTTGTCCCTGAAAACAATATAGATTCTCATTTGGTGACTCTATTGGAAGAATCAAGCCCTAGTTCTTCATTGAACTGTTGAAAAGTGTGCAACAAGAAATGCTTGTTGAGAATGCAACAAGATGATGGAGCTTAGTGGAAAGGAGTCGCCTTCACTAAGTGGTCCCGCAGGCAAGTTTTGGTGCAAAGTCTATTTTTAGACTATGTATATTTTTAGACATATGGATCATGGTCTATGAGTTGCAGGATGTTGTTTATGGATGATTGGTCATGTTGGGAAAAATAGATGGACTTCTATTTTTTGAATCATAGCGGTGTGATCAGAGTCTATTTTTAGATTGTCAGGTAAAAATACAAATAGTCAAATATTATTAGCCCTTAGCAATATTTGGACTCTAAACTTTATCTTATTCTCTTGGAGCACTTCAGTTGGAGCTACAGATGTGGCACATGCAACTGCTTGAAGGAATCACGTGGTTACCTATGGGTTGACTGAGCTATTGCATGAAGGACTTCAGTTAGAACTCAAGTGGTTGAGTTCTATGGAGTTAGATGAGCAATTAATGGAGTTGTGTTCAGTTTGACTTAATTGAACTAGTTGTATTTAGTCTAACTGGCCAATAGACTAAGTGATGAGTTGTGTGAATTAGTTATTAATTAATTCACTAATTATTAATGCATAATGCAACTGAAGAATACATCAGTTAACTCAGTGCATGGACAGTTCAATGGAGACAAGTGTTAGAGGTAAGTGAA
>APFE030425448.1:16770-100535 GCA_000404065.3 Pinus taeda
CATCAGTTAACTCAGTGCATGGACAATTCAGTGGAGACAAGTGTTAGAGGTAAGTGAAAGGGTGAGTTGTGACTATCAATTGTGCATGAGATTTGCACATGCAATGGATTGAGTAATGCCAATGAGGCCAAGGGAAATTGTAGCTTGTGATCACGTGATTTTTCCAAGTAAATACAAGTTTTCTTGAGCCATTATCATTCATTCTCATGCAGGATTGCGCAGTGGAGGCATGCAAGCAACGGGGGAGATTTGGAGATCAGATCTGAGCTGTATTGTGTGTAACAGGTGAAGATAGTGTTGGATACTTGTGAAGAGTATTGTACTATGTATTGTTACATGTTCTCAATCAATATAATATACAGATAGTTGGGGTTTTTAGCGAGATGCTTTCCCCGGGAAAACACTGTGTTGATATGTGCGATTGTTGCTTCTATGTGCGCATGTTATTATTTCTGCTTCTGTAAATTGATGATCAACATAGAGGAGGTTATGTATTATGCATGTATTCCACAATAGTTTATAATCGGGATAATCTCTGTGAATATGTGTCATATTATTCAAAATTTCTACATGAACTTCAATGTTTCAATGCTTGTAGGGTGAAGAAAACATTCTTTAAGGCACCTTAAATTCACCCAGGCGACTCTACACTTGATTGTTAATAAAAATTCAAAGGAATGGCTCCTTGGAAGTTGTGTGAGATATTCCATAATATCCTAGGATTCAATGGTAATCCATTATTCATACTTGATCACGTAGTTGCATGTATCTCATATCTTTTGAGAGAGAACATCACTCACCAGGATACTTTGGTGAAATTATTCATTGATTCTATTGAACATGTCAAATCAATGATCTTGGTGATCCTACCAACACTGCTTCATTTGAAGTTTTTATTGAAAAATTTCTTCAGTATTAGAGGTCACAATTCATGACTAATGAATGTGCTTGCAACGTCCTGTCCATAAACCAATTCTACCTTCATATTTATAATAATGCAAAGGAGGCTAACCGGGGTAGTTAATAGTGCCTCTCCATCATGGGACTAAAACATAGAGATAAATACACAAGAGGAGGAATTCACAAATATGGAAGACCATGGTCCCCTAGATAAACAAGCAGATGAGAGATATATAGAGGATTTTTGGGTTGTAGGTTGGGGAATTGACTATGAGAATAACATAATACTATGGAACCCTTGAGGGATGATGATTGTATTGATCAACATGAGGCATCTCCATGTGCATCAAATGAGTTTTATCCTGATGAATGGAATGGATTCTTATTTACGTTTCATAATGATGTCTAACCTACCATAATTTCTAAAGAAGAGTTTGATGACCATCTTGTTGAAAATTGCAGCAAGAATTTCTCAATTTGATTTCTCCTTGATTAAATTGAGAAAAAACAAATTTCCACATCAGTAGACAACTTGGATGATGTTAAATTGTCTGACATGGCTTGTGTCACCCAGTTTACTCAATAAATTTGAGTTGGAAGAGTAAGAGTTTAGTTCTGCATCTGTGATTGCTAATTTGTAGCAATCAAGTTCAGTTATCTTAGGTTGTTTTCAGTTAAACTAGTTCCAACTTTTGTAGGAACTAGTAGAAGGTCAGGTAAGCAGTGGGACTTCAGTCAAACTCAGTGATCATCTAGTTAACTGATCAATCAATCCAAAATAGCTAGTGCATGCAGACAATTCGAGCTACCCAGTTGAGGTGGAGATTACAAGGCAGTGTAACATCAGTTGTAGACTAGTCTTGAGTGTACAAGTGTTGCATGCAGTCAGATGATTAGCCTAAGGAATTGCACAATTCAATTAAAGAAATTTCCTAAATAATAAGGGCTAATTCCTCAAGGAACAACGCAAGGAAATAGGAGCTCAAGAAAAGGAAAAATTTGATTAAGTTTAGGTTAAAGGCCTTTAGTGAGTAGAGAGATAGGTTGTGCACTTGCAAGGTGAGCTGAGTTGAGCAAAGAAATTGTAATGCATCTCTATTCATTTGATTAATGCAAGTAGTCACTAGGGTTTTTAGCAGATTTATTTCCTGAGATAAAACTACTTATTGCATGTGTGTTATTTCTTCTTGCATGTCTAAGATTTTTGTTCTAAATTGTCGATTACCTTTCACAGAGCAGTGGAGTAGATTTGTGTCTTTTGATTTTGATTAAAATTTCAGGAGAAATTGCAAATATACAACCTAATTTCTACATGTTATAAGAGTTGGATTCACATTAGAGAAATAAATTCGAAGTTGTTTCTTAGAGGTTTGAATTTGAACATCAGTGTAGCATGATTTCTTTAGAGCTGAGAAGATGGCCTTCAATGGACTAAGGCTAGAGTATGCCTTGGAAGGCACCTCAAATTTTATTGCATGGAGGGACCGCATAGAGGTAGTATTGGATGAAATAGATTACTAGAACACACCAAGGCAAATGTTTAAAAACGTCAAGATTATAATGCCTAGAGCATTTCTCAGTGGAAGAAATATGTATCCAAGGCGAGGAGAATAATATTGGAGGGAGGATGGGATCATATTGTCTTGAATCTCCACAAAAAATAAACTGCATTCACAATGTGAAAAGCATTGAAAAAATTGTTCGAGAATAAGAGTGACCACAGGAAGTTGGTGCTCAAGGAAAAAATTCGAAGTATCAAGATGCGGAAGAATGACATAATTCCACAATATCTAAGCAAGTTTACACAGTGTTGTGATGAACTTGGTGGGGTCAGTTTTAATGTCCCTAAAGAAGACTTGGTAACCCTATCCCTTCTAGGCCTTCCAAAGAGTTGGCATAATTATCAAGATTCAGTGAATGGGAGGGATAAACTATCGATTTTGGAGCACTTATGGTCTGATTTGGTACAAGAGGAAAAAAGGCAGAATAACAGAGATGGGACTTCATCCAATTTTGAGGATGAAGAAAAAATTGCATTGGATGGAAAGGAAAAGAAAGGAAAAGGGAATAAATCCAAATCTAAACCCGAATCCAGTCAAGAGGGAAAGAAGAAAGATTTGTCAAAAATTAAATGCTTCCATTGTCATGAATTCAGACAATATGCCACGAAGTGTCCACACAAGAAGACAAGCAAGAAGAACTTAGGAGGAGCAGTAGGTGAAGCTTTGGCTTCAAATTTCAAGTTTGACTTTACCCTCATTGCATGCATGGCCATCACATTGATGGGGAGCATGTGGTGCTTGGAATCAGGTGCATCATTCCACTTGATGGGCAATAGAGATTTTTTCAGTGACTTGGAGGAGAAATATTTGCAAATGCACATTGAGATGGGGGACGATGGAAGGTATAACGTGAGTAGGATTAGTACAGTCACCTTTCACAAGGAGTCAGGCTCCCTCCTTAGGCCCAAGGATGTCATGTTCACTCTGGGCCTAAAGAAAAATCTCATCTTTGTTGTAGTTTTGGAAGACGATAGTTATGATGTGATATTCAATAAAGGAAAGGAATTTGTAAGACACGTATCCATGACACAGGTGAAGTAGATTAGGGTTCATGTGAAGAACCTATACAAGCTATATGTGGAGGATTGTGCTACATTGAGCTCAAAGGTGGAGAAGGTGCAGATTCATGATGTTGGTGAAATTTGTCATAGAAGACTTGGCCATTTGCATCATGGCACTTTGAAGATCATGCAGCAGATAACCACAGGCCTCCCCCAAGGATCACTTGAGAAGCAGCATGTATGTGAAGGATGTACCTTGGGGAAGTACACAAAATCCACATTCCATGATCGGGACAATAAAGTACATGCAGTCCTTGAAAGGATCCACTTTGGTGTCTGTGGACCTTTCTCGATAGCCTCCACTGAAAGGAAAAATATTTTTTCATTTTCATTGATGACTTCTCACAGAAGTGATGGATATTATTCATGCACAAGAAGGATGAGATATTCTCCAAGTTCATAGAATTCAAGGCAATGGTTGAGAAAGAAATGGGTAAGAAGGTGAAGTCTCTTAGGAGCGAAAATGGAGGTGAGTACATGTCAAATGAATTTAAAAATTTATGTGAAAAATAAGGAATTCGATGAGCGTTGAAAGCACCCCAAAACCCACAACAGAATGGGGTGGCTGAGAGGATGAACTGTATCATTGTAGGAGCAATGAGGGTGATGTTGCATGATCAAGGCCTACCTCTACATTTTTTGGTCGAGGCTTGCAACACAACAATCTATTTGTAGAATCGGAGTCCTCATTAGATTCTTGGCATGGTTACACCAAAGGAAGATTTTTCGAGGAGAAAGCTAGATGTGTCACACTTTCAGATTTTTGGAGCCTCTGTTTACTTCCATGTATCCAAAGAATGAAGGAAGAAGCTAGAGACAACAATGTAATTGGGGGTATTTTTGGGTTACACAAAAAATTCCCACAACTACCATGTTTACTAGCCATCCCTCAGAATGGCAGTTGTGCAAATGGATGTAAAATTTGATGAAGACAACATGATGTGGTGCTCTCTTGAGAGGGAGCTTCAGAACCAACAAGAAGAGGAGATTTTAGCTCCAAAGGAGGAACCTCAAGAGGTTGTGGAGTAGCCACAAGTTGAGGAGCAAAGGGTGGAGATGACCACTCAAGCAAAACCATCCATAGAAGGTAGGAAAAGGACCATGGAAGATGAGAGACTTGTGCAGGATGCGAGGGAGGATGTGGGTTCTCCTTAAAATCAATGCGGGCAGAGGAGGTCACCAGATCGATACAGTGGCTACATGGCTCTAATGACTGAGCTTGTAGAGAATGAGCCATCCTCTTTTGAGGAAGAAGTCGAGAAACCTATGTGGGTTGATGCAATGGTGGAGGAATACGAATCCATTGTAAAGAACAGTGTTTGGGAAGTGATCCTAAGGCCAACAGATAGATGAGTTGTGGGTTTGAGATGGACGTTCAAAGTAAATCATGCAATAGTTGGAAGCATAGAAAAGTACAAGGCCAAATTTATGGCCAAGGGTTAATCTCAAGTCAAGGGGATTGACTATGAGGATACCTTTTCTCTTGTAGCAAGGTACTCATCCATTAGAACAATTCTTGCTCTGGCTGCATAGATGGGGTGGAAGATCCACTAGATGGATGTGAAAATAACATTCCTTAATGGATTTATTGAGGAGTAGGTGTATATCGATCAACTAGAAGGCTTCGAGACTTTTGATCATGAGTCTTATGTGTGCAAATTCAAGTGAGCATTGTACAATCTCAAGCAAGAACCTCATGCTTGGTACACGAGGATCGATAGCTATCTCATTGTTTTGGACTTCACCAAAAGTGAAGTGGATGTAAACCTCTATCATATCTTCATAGAAGGTAATTTTTTTATTATTGTCTTATACATTGATGACTTGATTTTAACTGGTGATGAGAAGCTAATCAGATCCTACAAGGAGGATCTTGTAAGAGAGTTTGAAATGAAGGACATGGGTGTCATGCACTACTTCCTCGGATTGGAAGTATGACAAAGTGATGGGGAACTATTTTTATTTCAAGGAAAGTATGCCAACAAGATACTTTAGAGGTTCCGCATGAATAGTTGCAAACCCATGGAGACATCTATAGTGACCAATTGGAGGAAATAGGATGCCACTTCAGGTGAGGAAGTAAATTCTATCATTTACTGGTAGTTGGTGGGTTCACTAATGTATCTTGTGAACACAAAACCAAATATGTGTTATGAATTCAATCAGCTGAGCCAAGCTATGGTTAGGCCAACTAAGTTATTTTGGAGGGTAGCTAAGCATGATCTACGGTACCTTAGAGGCACTACCTAGTTTAGAATATGGTACAATGGACAAAGGGAGTGAAGTTGTGTGGCTTCACAGATGCAGATTGGGTGAGGAGTCCATCAGAATGAAAGAGTACATTAGGTGAAATTTTCAGGTTTGGGTCTCAGTTGTTTCCTGGTACAGAAAGAAGTAAATATTTGTAGCACTCATCTTGGTAAGATCATAATACAAGGTTGCAATTCAAGAAGCATGTGAGGCGATATGGATGAGAAAGGTACTTGTTGGATTTCTTGGTCAAATGATGGATCCAACTGTGATCTACTATGATAATCAGAGTTGCACCAAGCTCTCTGAAAACATTGTTTTTCACGATTGATCTAAGCATATAGATATCCAGTATCACCATCTACAGGACTGTGTGCAGAGGTGGATAATTTTGTTGTAGTACATTCTGACAGAGGAACAAGATGTTGACATTTTGAAAAAGGCCTTGTCAAGAGGGAGGTTCGAGTTCCACACGTGTAGGATAGGGGTGGTTGATAATCCCTTTTTTTGCTGAGAGGGAGTGCTAAAAATTGTAACAAGAAATTCCTAATTTGATTTTGCCTTAATTAAATTGATAAAATTCGAACTTCCACATCAATAGACAACTTCGACGATGTTGACTTGTGTGACATGGCTTGTGTCACCTAGTTTACTTAGTAAAATCGAGTTGGAGGAGTTAGATTTTTGTTCTGCATGTTTGATTTCTAATTTGTGGCAATGAAGGCCATTTATCTCAGGTTGTTTTTAGTTAAACTAGTTCCAACTTTTGGAGGAACTAGTGGAAGGTCAGTTAAGTAGTGGGACTTCAGTCATGTAGAAATAAATGTGTATATTCTAAAATTCTCATGAATTTTTCTAAATCACAAGACTAGAAGCTACTCTATTGACCTGTGAAATTAAATTCTTGATCAAGAACAAAAATCATTAAAATCCATCAAGATTCAACACACATACATAAATATTTATCTAGGGGAATGAAACTGCTCAAAACCCCTTACTATTTGTATTGCATTAATCAAAGAATTTGGATGAATACAATATGCTCTACTCAAGCTTGAGCTAAACCTGCACCTATATCTTCTATCCTCTGCATTATTGACTGACCTTAGCCAATAGTTAGCTAAAAAATTGAGCCTCCAAGCCCCTATTTTCTTGCATTATTCCTCAAGGTATTAGCCCTCTATTATTTACGAAATTCCTCAATCTAGATTGCGAAATTCCTATAGGTCCTTCTCTAACTACATGCATGACCTGTACAACTTGGAATAGTTTAAAACTAATAGGTCATTTCCCTTGAACCCCAATCTCAACTGGGTTTTCTAATTCTCTGCATGCAATAGTTATTTTGAGTTGATTGATCAATTAACTCAATGATCACTAAATGTGAAAAACACCCTTAACTAGACCTCAAATAGTTCTACTGACAGTGAGAACTAGTTACACTAAAAATAACTCAAATTAACTGGAATATATTGCTAAAAATTAGAAATCAATCATGTAGAACTGAAATCAAGTGTCTCCAACTCGAATTTAGTTAGTTAATTAAGTGACAAGAGCCATGTCACCTCATTTAACTACCTCCAAGTATTATGTTGAAATTGAAATTGAAATTTGTTAATCGAGGGAAAATTAAATTAGGAATTTCTTGTTGCATTTTCAACACTATCTCTCAGAAAGAAATGGATTATAAGATACCCCAATCCTGATTCTATCGAACTCGAATTTTCATCTTAACAAATCCTTTGTCAAAATATCTTCATCTTGTTCCTCTGTCGAAATGTATTGCAACAACATAATTTGCCTCTACATAAAATCTTGTAGATGGTGATACAAGATGTCGATATGATTAGATCGATCATGAAATACAAGATTCTCATAGAGTTTGATACAACTTGGATTGTCATAGTACATCATTGTAGGATCCATATTTTGACCAAATAACCCAACAAGAATCTTTCTCATCTAGACAACCTCACATGTTGCTTGAATTGTAGCCATGTACTTTGCTTCCGCTGAGCTGAGTGCCACAGATCTTTGCTTCCTATTGTACCAAGAAACTGCTGCTAGCCCAACACTAAAAATTCCTCCTAAAGTGTTATTCTTGTCTAATGAACTTGTTGAAAATGCAACAAGAAAATCCTAATTTAATTTTTTCCTTAATTAAATTAGGAATAAAATTGTAATTCCACATCACAAGACAACTTGTATGAGTTAACTAAGTTAATTTGACTTAGTTGGCTGAGTTAATTTGAGTTGAGGGTCTAACTTCAGTCGTGTAGAGTGTCTCCTACTTTATAGGATCCATGGTTGAGTTTATTTGAGTTCTAATTAATTAATTCAATTTAACTGAGTTAAAGTTGATTAAACTGGTTCCAACAAATGGAGGAACTAGTAGGAAGTCAGACAATGAGGTGTTGCTTCATCTGTTTAACTAGTTAACTGATGATTCACTCATAAATAACTCATGCATGTCATATATTAGAGTTACAAAGTTGATATTGGAGTTCACAGATAGTGTACTATCAGTTGTATAATCATCTGAATTATACAGGTGGTGCATGCAGTCAAATGAAGGCCTATAATGGATTGCACAATTCCAATTGAGGAATTTCTCTAATTAATAGGGGCTAATTCAAAAAGAAACAACACAAGGAAATAGGGACTTGCACATGTACAAAATTGGTTAAGTAATGGCTCGGGCTTGTCTAGGAAGCTGTGAGACAGATAAAGATAGTGCAAAGGTTGCTCAAGCTTGAGAAAAGCTTTGTAATCTTCTCATATTTTTTGACTAATGCAATATACATATAGCAGGGG
This sequence comes from Pinus taeda, assembly GCA_000404065.3. Taxonomy (NCBI): domain Eukaryota; kingdom Viridiplantae; phylum Streptophyta; class Pinopsida; order Pinales; family Pinaceae; genus Pinus; species Pinus taeda. Next base: position 25,358 of record APFE030425448.1, read on the forward strand.
TTTTTAGTTGTCTTTCCCTAGAAAATCGTTGTGTAATGTGCTGATTGAATTCTTTCCCTTGTATTCTTCGTGATTTCGTGATCGTTTAATTGTTTCCGCCGATGTGTAGAGTAGATTCAAGTCTATTGTTTTAGTAAATTACAATTAGCAGTTTGAATCTACAAGGAATTTATACATGGTATTGGAGCATAAATCACTCTAGAAGAGGAGAATATAACTTTTTCTTTTGCAGGTGAAATCGAATTTGTAGTATCATTCTTCAGAGCCAGCGGGATGTCATTCTACAGTTTGAGACATGAATATTCCCTTGAGGGTAGTTCAAACTATATTGCTTGGAAGGACAGAATGGAGGCAGTGTTAGAAGACAATTGGTTGAAGGAATTCATAGAAACTAATATTCCCAAGCCTCCAATAACTGATGCTCAAGATCTGGCAGAGTGGAAGAAATGTGTTACAAAGGTGATAAGGATCATACTAGAAGGAGTTCGAGATCATATTGTCTCGAACCTCCATGGGAAGGAGAATCCATATGCAATGTGGAAGGCCTTGGCAGAGCTGTTTTAGAACAACAATGACCACATGAAGTCATCACTAAAGGAAAAGCGTAGGAAAATCAAGATGGAGAAGGGCGACACAATACCAAAGTACTTGACCAAGTTCACCCAATGTCGACATGAGATTGTAAGTGTTTGTGTTACAGTTGTTGAAGATGATCTGGTCATCCTAACACTTTTAGGACTTCCCAAGAGTTGGCATAGCTACCAAGATTCAATAAATGGGAGGGAGAAGCTACTAGAGTGGGAGCTTTTGTGGTTCAACTTGGTGCAAGAAGAGATTTGACAAAACACCAGATATGGAACCTCATCCAAACATGATGATGAGAATAATTGTGCCTTAGATGGAAAGGCAAAGAAAGGGAAAGGGAAGTCATCCCATTCCAAATCATATTCCAGTCAGGGTGGAAAGATGAAGGACTTGTCAATGATTAACTGTTTTCACTGTCATGAGTTAGGACACTATGCCACAAAGTGTCCACACAAGAAAGCCAACAAGAAGCCCTCAGGAGGAGCGGTAGGTGAGTGTCTTGCTTCACAAGTCGAGTTGGATTTCACCCTCATTTCTTACATATTGACATCGATGATGGGTAGCGTGTGGTATCCGGACAGTGGAGCCTCATTCCATATGACCGATAACAAAGAATTCTTTAGTCACTTAGAGGAGAATGACCTTCAGATGCACATTGAAATGGGAGATGATGGAAGATATAACATGACCAGCATTGGTACTATTACTTTTAAGAGGGATTATAGTTCTCCTCTCACATTAAAATATGTCATGTATATTTTGGGTCTGAAGAAGAATTTGGTTTCAGTTTCCATGTTGGAGGATTATGGTTACAATGTGATATTTAGCAAAGGAAAGGCTTTCCTTCATCAAATAGCCTCAGTAAAAGTGAAGTGGATTGGGATTCCGGTGAAGAACCTCTACAAATTGGATGTAGAATATTGTGTTACTTTGAGCACAAATAAGATAAGGTGCAGAGCCGAGACATCGTGAATTATGCCATAGAATATTAGGTCAATTTCTCCATGGAGCTTTTAAGATCATGCAACATATTTCTAAAGGACTTCCCAAGGGTACGCTAGAGCAGAGAGATACATGCAAAGGGTGTACATTGGGAAAGTACACCAAAGCCACCATTCATGGTAAGGATAGTTGAGTGCAAGTGATCCTTGAAAGAGTTCACTCAAATGTGTGTGGAATCTTCTCGACAGCCTCCACAACCGAGCACAGGGATTATTTAATATTTGTATATGATTTCTCACGTAAGTGTTGGATTTTATTAATGTATAAGAAAGATCATACATTCTCTAAAGTTTGTGAATTTAAAGCACTTGTTGAGAAAGACACTGGCAAGAAAGTGAAGGCTCTTAGGAGCGATAACGTTGGAGAATATGTGTCAAGTGAATTCAATAAGTTTTGTGCATCAGAAGGAATTCGACGAGAGTTAATAGAACCCCATAGCCCACAACAAAATGGGGTAGCTTAAAGGAAGAACTGAAGTATTGTGGGAGATGCATGGGTAATATTACATGATTAGGGACTACCATTGTACTTGTGGGGTGAAGCATGCAACACAGTTGTATATGTGCAAAAGAAGAGTCCTCATCAGATTCTTGGGATGAATACACTATAATAACATTTTTCAAGTAAGAAATCAGATGTGGCACACTTCAAGACCTTTGGTTCATCAGTTTATTGTCATGTTATCAATGATGCAAGGAAAAATCTAGAGCCAACAGTTGAGTTGGCCATATTTGTGGGGTACACCCATACAACTCACAACTATCGGGTGTACCTTCCATCTCACAAGATTACAGTGGTTCATAGAGATGTGAAGTTTGATAAAGAGAAGGCAATGAGATGTTCCCTTGAGAGGGAGCTTTAGTTACATGCATATGAAGATCTTTTAGCTCCAAAGGAAGAACCTTAGGATGGTGTGGAGTGGCCACATTCAAAGGAGTAGAGAGTGGAAGCACCCACTTATGCAAATATTTCAAAAGATGGAAGGAAGCACACTAGAGAGGCTGAAATATTGATACATGATGCTAGAGAGAATGTGGGAGCACCCACATCTCATCATAGGAAGAGGAGGTCACTATATCGATACACTGGGTACATGGCTCTAATGAGCGAGAGTGTAGAGAGTGAGCCATCCTCATTAGAGGAAGAAGTGCATAAACTAGTATTAGTTGATGCCACAGTAGAGGAGTATGAATCCATTATCAGAAACAGTGTTTGGGAAGTGGTCCCAAGGGCAGCAGACAAGTTAGTGGTGAGTTCCAGATGACTTTACAAGGTAAAGCAAGCAGCAAATGGGAGCATGGAGAAACACAAGGCCAGATTTGTTGCCAGATAGTTCTCTTAGGTGGAGGGAATTAATTACAAGGAGACCTTTTCTCTAGTATAAAGGTAATCTTCAATCATATCTATTCCAACACTTTCAGTGAAAATGGGATGGAAGATACATTAGATCGATATGAAGACAACATTCCTCAATGCAGTGATTGAGGAAGAGGTGTACATTGAGAAACTAGAAGGATTTGAGACCTTCAACAGAGAGTCATATTTGTGCAGACTCAAGTGACTATTGTATGGATTGAAACAAGCACCCCATGCTTAGTACACTAGGATTGACAACTATTTCACCAGGTCGGGCTTCACCAAAAGTGAAGCAGATGCAAACCTTTACCATATTGTGGTTGAAGGTAAATTGTTGATTATAGTATTATATGTCGATGATTTAATTATAATGGGTGATGAGAAGCTGGTAAAATCTTGCAAAGAGGAACTTGAAAGAGAATTTGAGATTAAGGACTTGGGGCTCATGAATTATTTCCTTGGTATGGAAGTATGGAAAGAAGATGAGGAACTCTTTGTCTCTCAAGGAAAGTATGCCAACAAGATACTAAAGAAGTTCCACATGGAGAGCAACAAACCCATGGAGACTTCTCTAGCAGGGAATTGGAGGAAGGAATATGCTACTTCGGGTGAAGGATTGGAGGCTACTATTTACAGGAAGCTTGTGGGTTCACATATGTACTTGATGAACACATGACCAAACATATGTTTTGCAGTTAACTAGCTTATTCAAGTAATGGTTAAGCCAACCAAACTTTATTGGAAGGTAGCTAAACATGTGTTGAGATACCTTAGCAACACCACTCAGTTTGGTCTTTGGTACAAATGGACAGAGGGAGTGAAGCTTCAAGGCTTCACAAATGCAGATTGGGAAGGGATTCCATCTGAAAAAAGAGCACATCAAGGGGGAATATTCAGTGTTGGGTCAACTACAGTTTCTTGGTACAAAAGGAAGAAGAGATTAGTTGCACTCAATTCAGAAGAAGTAGAGTACATGATTGCTAGTCAAGCAGCTTGTGAAGCTATTTGGATGAGGAAGATCGTTGTTGGGTTATTTTGTTAGCAGATGGATCATACGATGATTTACTATCACAATCATAGTTGTATCAAACTCTTTGAGAATCCAATTTTTATTATCGGTCCAAGCATATCGACATCTAGTATCACCATCTACAAGATTGTGAGCAGAGGAGAATCATGTTGTTGGAGTACATTCCTATAGAGGAACAAGATGCAGACATCTTGACTAAAGCACCATTCAGAGGAAAATTTGAATTTCATAGAACTAGGATTAGGGTATCTGATAATCCCTTTCTTGTTGAGAGGGAGTGTTGAAAATGCAACAAGAAAATCCAAATTTATTTTTGGTCTTGAATTAAATTAGGAGTAAAATTGTAATTCCACATCACAAGACAACTTGTACAAGCTAAATAAGTTAATTTGACTTATTTGATTCCGTTAATTCGAGTTGAGGGTCTAACTTGAGTCATGTAGAGTGTCTCCTACTTTATAGGAGCACTGGTTGAGTTTATTTTGAGTTGTAATTAATTAATTTAGTTTAACTGATTTAAAGTTAGTTAAACTAGTTCCAACTGATGGGGGAACTATTAGGAGGTCATAAAGTGGGGCGTTGCTTCATGTGTTCAACTAGTTAACTAATGATTTAATCATAAATAAATCATGCATGTCATAACTGAGATTTACCCAATTGATATTCAATGTACTATCAATTGTATAATCATCTGAATTGTATAGGTGGTGCATGCAGTCAGAGGAAGGCCTATGATGGATTGCGAAATTCCAATTGAGGAATTTCCCTAATTAATAGGGGATAATTCCCAAGGAAACAACACAAGGAAATAGGGACTTGGGAAAGCAGAAAATTGGTTAAGTATTGGCTTGGGCTTGTATAGGAAGTCATGAGACAATAAAGATATTGCAGAGGTTTCTCGGGCTTGAGAAAAGAATTGTAATCTTCTCATATTTTTGACTAATGCAATATAGACATAGTAGGGGTTTTTAGCTGTCGATTTCCTTGGGAAGTCATTATGTATGTGTTGATTGATTTAGTTCTCTTTTATGCTTTGTGATTTCGCGATCGTTTAATTGTTTCCACTGATGAGAAGAGTAGATTCAAGTCTATTGAGATTGAATCTATAAGGAATTTCTACATAACTCCCCACCCAATCTGCATCTGTGAAGCTTTGTAGCTTCACCCCCTTTGTTCATTTGTACCGAAGACCAAACTGAGTAGTGCCTTTTAGGTATCTCAACACATGCTTTGTTTCCTTCCAATATAGTTTGGTTGGCTTAACCATGGCTTGACTAAGTTGGTTAACTGCATAACACATGTTCGGTCATGTGTTCCCCAAATACATGAGTGAACCCACAAGATGCCTATAAATGGTAGCCTCCACTTCTTCACCTGAAGTGGCATCCTCTTTCCTCCAGTTACTTGCTAGAGGAGTGTCCATGGGTTTTCCACTCTCCATGCAAAAATTCTTCAATATCTCATTGGCATACTTGCCTTGAGAGACAAACAGTTCCCCATCTCCTTTCCAAACTTCCAAACCAAGGAAATAATGCATGAGTCTCATGTCCTTCATCTCGAACTCTCTTGTAAGGTCCTCCTTGCAAGATCTTATCAGCTTCTCATCACTAATAGGGATCGATTCATCAACATATAACAAATAATCAATAACTTATCTTCTACCACAATGTGATAAAGGATTTCATGTGCTTCACTTTTGGTGAATCCCAAACCGGTGAGATAGTTGTCGATCCTGGTATACCAAGCATGAGGTGCTTGCTTGAGTCCATACAACACTCGGTTGATTCTGCACACATGAGACTCTCTATCAAAGGTATCAAACCCCTTCATCTATTCAATATACAACTCTTCATCAATAACCCCATTGAGGAATGTTGTCTTCAAATCCGTCTAGTGGATCTTCCACCCCATCTGCACTGATAGTGCTAGAATTGACCTGATGAATAAGTACCTTGCGACTAGAGAAAAGGTCTCCTCATAGTCAATTCCCTCAACCTGAGAAAAACCCTTAACCAAAAATGTATCCTTGTGTTTCTCTATGATCCCATCTGCTACACGCTTTACCTTGTAAACCCATCTCGAACCAACCACTTATTTGTGTGTTGCTCTTTAGACCACTTCCTAAACATGGTTTCTGATAATGGAATCATATTCCTCTACCATAGCATCAACCCATTCTGGTTTCTCTACAACTTCCTTGAATGAGGATGGCTCTGTCTCTACCAGCTCACTCATCAGAGCCATGTAGCCAGTGTACTGATATGGTGTCCTCCTCTACCTGCGTTGTGATGTGGGTGCTCCCACATTCTCTCTAGCATCATGTAATAATTTGTCAGCTTCCCTGGTTCACTTCCTTCCTTCTCTGGATGTCTCTTCTTGAGTGGATGTCTCCACTCTCTCCTCCTCTGCATGTGAATGCTCCACACCTTCCTGAGGTTCTTCCTTTGGATCCAAGAGCTCCTGATCAGGATGAAACTGAAACTCCCTCTCAAGAGAACACCTCATTTCCTTCTCCTCATCAAATTTCACATCTCTTCTGACCACTTTAATCCTGAGATATGGAAAGTACACATGATATTTTTGAGGTGTATTAGTGTACCCCACAAATATCCCCAACTTTGTTGTTTGCTCTAACTTTTTCCTTGCTTCCTTGGAAACATGGCAGTAAATTGATGATCCGAAGATTCTAAAGTGTGACACTTCTAGTTTCTTCACTGAAAAATATTCCTCTAGTGTACTCATGCCAAGGATCATGTGAGGACTCCTATTTTACAAATAGACTATTGTGTTGCATGATTTAGCCCACAAGTGTATATGTAGGCTTTTGTCATGCAACATTGCCCATTCTTCTCCCACAATACTTATGTTCTTCCTCTCAACCACCCCATTTTGTTGTGGGTTATGAGGTGTTTTCAACTCCTATTAAATGCCTTCCTTTGTACATAAACTTTTAAACTCATTCAAAATGTATTCACCATCGTTATCTCTCCTGAGAGACTTCACTTTCCTACCAATATATTTCTCAACAAGTGCTTTAAGCTCAACAAATTTGGAGAATTTCTGGTCTTTCTTCTACATGAAGTAGATCTAACACTTCCCTGATAAATCATCTACATATATAAAATAATACCTATGCTTGGTAGTGGAGGTTGTCGAAAAAAGTCCAAACACATCAAAGTGGATCCTTTCAAGGATTGCATGCTCCCTGCTATCCCGATCATTAAAGGTGGATTTTGTGTACTTCCCCAATGCACACCCTTTGCATGTATCTCGCTAATCTAGTTCTCCATTGGGGAGGCTTGTAGAAATCTGTTGCATGATCTTCAAAGAGCCATGATGAAAATGGCCAAGTATTCTATTCCGTAATTCATCGACGTCTCGGCTCTGCACCTTCTCTAATTTTGTGCTCAATGTTGCACAATATTCCACATCTAATTTGTAGAGGTTCTTCACTCGAACCTCGATATGCTTCACTTGTACCATGGCAACGTGTCTCAAGAAAACATTCTTTTTGTTGAATATCACATCATAGCCACATTATTCCAACACCATGATGGAAACTAGATTCTTCTTCAGACCCGATACATACATCACATCCTTGAGCCTGAGAGGGGAACCCGACTCCCTCTGAAAAGTAATGGTACCAATACCGATCATGTTATATCTTCCATCATCTCCCATCTCGATGTGCATCTGGAGATCCTTATCCTATAAGTCACTAAAAAATTATTTGTTGCCCATCATGTGGAATGAATCACCACTATCGAGATACCACACACTACCCATTATTGTGCCTACCATGCATGCAATGAAGGTAAAATCAAGTTTGAATTGTGAAGCCAAGGTTTCACCCGCTACTCCTCCTACGGTCTTCTTTTTTTCCTTCTTATGTGGAAATTTCATGGCATATTTTCCCAGTTCATGACAGTGAAAGCACTTAATTTTAGACAAGTCTTTCTCTTTGCCCCTTTGACCATATTTTTTTTTGGATTGGGATTTCTTCTCTTTCCCTTTCTTTTCCTTTCCAGCCAAGGCATAGTTCTCTTCATCCTCCCCCTTGGATTATGTCTCATATTTTTTGCTTGACCATATTTCTTCTTGCACTAGATCGGACCATAACCGCTCCCAGCTTCGTAGTTTCTCTCTACAATTTACCAAATCGTGATAACTATTCCAACTCTTGGGAAGGCCCGAGAGGGCTAGAGCTACCAAATCTTCTTTAGGGATAGTAATATCGACCCCACCAAGTTCATCATGACACTATGTAAACCTGCTCAGGTAGGGCGGAATTGTTTCATTCTTTTTCATCTTAATACTTCAAAGCTTTTCCTAGAGTGCCATCTTCCCGTGATCACTATTGTTCTCAAACAACTCTATCAATGCTTTCCACATTGTGAATGGAGTCTCTTTCTCATGGATATTCGATAAAATATGATCTCGAACTCCCTCCAATATGATCCTCCTCACTTTAGCCACATCCTTCTTCCACTCAACAAGATCCTGGGCATCAGATGTTGGGGGTTTTGCTACAATTGTCTTGTTTTATTGTAGCATCCCATTATCATCCATTAATGCCTCCATTTGGATCTTGCATGACATAAATTTTGGGTTTCTTCCAAAGCATACTCGAGCCTGAGTCCATTGAAATACATCTTCTCAGTCCTAGAGAAAACCTGTAACACCGATCTTCAAATTTGAACCTCCTACAATGAAAACTTAGAAATCTCTTCTCTACTATGAATGTAGCTTTGGTACCATGTAGAAATTAATGTGAAGATTCTAAACTACTCATGAAATTTTCTAAATCACAAGACTAGAAGATACTCTACTAATATGTGGAAGTAAATTCACAATTGAGAATACAAATCACTAACATGCATGAATATTCAACACACATACATAGAGATTTATCTAGGGGAAAAAAACTACTCAAAACCCCTTACTATCTATATTGCATTAATCAAAGAATCTGGATGAATACAATATGCTCTGCTCAAGCTTGAGCTCAACCTGCACCTATATCTTCTATCCTCTTCTTGACTAACTAACCTTGGGCAATACTTAGCCAAAATTTTGGGACTCTAAGCCCCTATTTCCACATGATTTTCGTCAAGGAATTAGCCCCCTATTATTTAGGAAATTCCTCATTCTAGATTGCACAATTCCTATAGGTCCTTCTTTGACTGCAAGCATGACCTGTACCACTTGGAATAGTTTACAACTGATAGTACACTGCCCTTGAACTCCAATATCAACTTGGAAACTAGAATTATTTGCATGCAACAATAATTTTGGGTTGATAGATCAGTTAACTTGATGATCACTCAGTGTGAAAAAAAGTTACACACCCTTAACTAAACCTCCACTAGTTCTACTAATAGTGAGAACTAGTTACACTGACAATAACTCAAATTAACTGAAATATATTGCTACAAACTGGAAATCAATCATGTAGAAATAAACTCAACTGTCTCTAACTCAAACTTGCTGAGTGAACTAAGTGACAAGAGCCATGTCACCTCAGTTAACTACCTCCAAGTATTCTGGTGAAATTGAAATTCGAATTTCTCCTAATTTAGTCACAGGAAGATTAAATTAGGAATTTCTTGCTGCATGTTCAACAAGTCAAACTCAATGATCATCTAGTTAATTAATCAATCAGCCCAAAATAGCTAGTGCATGAAAATAATTTGAGTCACCCAATTGAGGTGGAGATTCCAAGGCAGTGTAAAATTAGTTGTAGACTAGTCTTGAGTGTACATGTGTTGCATGTAGTCAGATGATCAACCTAAGGAATTGTGAAATTCAATTAGAGGAATTTCCTAAATAATAGGGGCTAATTCCTCAAGGAACAATGCAAAGAAATAGGAGCTCAAGAAGAGGAAATAGTTGACTAAGTTTGGGTCAGAGGCCTTCAATGAGCAAAGAGATAGGTTGTGCACTTGCAAGGTGAGCTCAGTTGAGAAAATCAATTGTAATACATCTCTATTCATTTGATTAATGTGAGCAAACATTGGGTTTTTTAACATATTTCTTTCCCCAGATAAAAATAATTGTTGCATGTGTGTTATTTATTCTTGCATGTATGAGATTTTTGTTCTAAAATTTGAATTAACTTCTACAGAGCAATAGAATAGGTTTGTGTCTTGTCATTTTGATTAAAACGTTATGAGTAGTTGCAAATCTATAACCTACTATCTACATATCTAGGGCAATTGGTGGAGAGCCATGATGTAACAATCATTCATTAGGGGACTTTTGAGGTCTAAAATGGGCCTCCTAAGGAAATTATAAAATAATAGTGGAAATAATAAAATAAGATTAGATTACATCATCAAATTTTAGAGGGAAAAAAGAAAAAACTATTTTTTCAACTTGTATTTTCAACTTATCTCCCTATGGTTTTACTCAAATTTCAAGCTGCAACACTCGTTGGATGAAAAATTTGATTCCCCATCCAAGGAGTACCCATGTTGCATACTTTAGATGGACCCTGCTACACGAAAAATGAGAAATAGATGAAAAAATGTGATTGCAATCACATTTTTCATGTATTTCTCATTTTTGATGTAGTAGGGTCCATCCAAAGTATGCAACATGGGTAATCCTTGGATGAGGAATCAAATTTTGCATCCAGCGAGTACTCTTGCTTGAAATTTGAGTAAAACCTTAGGGATATAAGTTGAAAATATGAGTTGAAAAAGTAGTTTTATTATTTTTTGATCTTTTTACTTTTTTACTCCAAAAATGGTGAATCGTCCCCATGGTTGACAACATCATCTTGAATCCTATTGGTTCTTATAAAGGTTATTTTGGTTGTACATTTTTCTTAGGAGGCCCATCTTAGACCTCAAAATTCCCCTAATGGAGAAGGACTCTCAACTCCTTGATATCACTAAGAGAGGTTTTTTATTCATGTTTGACCAATGCAACCCTCAATACACCATTGATTAAGATAGTCGAGAGACGAAATTATTAGCTTTCCCTCCTTAAGGCATGAGACTATGGTTCTTCCAAATTATGATGAGGATATCACACTTTACTCTTTCCATGATGATTGGGATGATGTAGTTGAGTCACCTTTAGACCCTCTTTCCATTATTACCAATTGGAAAGGTATTGAGACTGATAAGCATGTAGTGGCAAGCCCTTTCCAATGTGACCCTTATAGTAAGCAATCTTGTAATTTTGATCCTCCATCTCCTTCATCACACCCTTTTCAATATGAGCCTAGGGGCATCAAGCAATGTTCCATGTCTAAGGAAGCTCTTGAGATGAAATTGTTAAGGTTGACCATTGATTTCTTCATATTCAAGGTGGAAGGAATGAGCCGATAGTGCAAGCCTGATTCATGTCCTCCCTTTTTGTCCATGATCCCTTTACATGATTCTAGGTCATCTTATATTCCCACCTCCCACCCTTGTGATCCTACACATGATTGTAATTATGCTTATTCTTGGTCCTATCTCATGATTGATCATAGGAACACGAGGAAGGATATTGATCTAATAATATGTTGGATACAATGGATATATGATTATACTTAAGTCATGCATAGTGTGCTAGAAATGCATAGTAGTATAGGTGCATTACATATTACTTATGCATAGCTAATATCATCATATCATGTTCTCATGATAGATTAAATTGCATGTAGATTAGAAACACATTTCGCATATATTTACTTTTATATATGGATTATTCCTTTTATGAAAAACATGGGTGATTAAAGTACGCCTACTGCAGATGCTCTGAAATAGTTGTATTGTAATGTGCAAGTTACAAGTTTGTAGCCCCAGGAGATTATTGGAGTTCTCATGAACTCCCCATTTGAGTACATGGATTATACACTCTACGATGAGTTCATGTCCTGTTTGGAGCAATATGTTACCCATCAAAAGTGGGCAACCCCTAAGAGAAATGTTTCTCCTATTCATCTCTCTAGTTGATAGCTAGTAGCTCTAGAAAGCCACTTTGTAGCTAATGTGATATGTCATTCATATCTTTACCACTTGCATAAGTCATATGTTTCCTCATCCATTTGTCAAGAGCACATGTTGGAAGGTGGGATTCTGATCAAAAGGTACGTTACTCATTATGCAATTAAGTGCTTATGCTTGTTTGTATTTAGGCATTCTGACATGGATTATGGGGTTATTTGGAATAAAGAAGGGTCTTGGTTGTAGTCTTGTTCCCTCACCTTAAATGAGGGGTTAATTTCCAATCTTGGACTAGTGGGATTTCCCTTAATGGCCCATGGCTTTAGGAAAGGAAACTGCTTGGGAAACCATGATTGAGATAGCTTAGCCCCATCTATCCCCATTCCATACTTCCCACTTTCCCTCTTACATTACAAGCCCTTATTCCACCTCCCTTCTTCGATTCTACTAACCATTAGATCATTAAGATTTGTAATCCACACATCCTCATACCTTGGGTAGGGCCTTGACATGCACCTTGGGAGGTTGATGCAACTAAAAGAAAAAAAAAAAGAGCATATGATGGCTACAAGAAAAGTAAAATAAAAATAGAAATGAAAAATATGGTCAGGACTTACAAATTAGCATGTGGGAAAAACCAAGCATGAGATCTACCTCCATCCTATAGCCATCACCCAGGTCTTAGACCGATGTTTCCCTATATCATAGAAGAAAATGAGCCCCTGCGTGTCCCAAACCTTGATGGGTTATGAATTGCCCCATCCTAAAGGGGATAATAATTGTTGTACATCATACAAATAAATATCTCATTCCTCAAGATATACGCTGTAATACAAGGAAAAATCGAGAAAGAGTAAAAGGAAATAGAGAGGGGTGTAAAAACAAAGGCTAGGGTAACTTGTGTATCCACGATTTCTCCCTCCTCACATCTATACACCTAGGATGAGGTATTCCATCATAGTTAGTCCCCTTGACCATGGAACTTGGTCATGAGTCCCCCCCCCCCCCCCCCCCCCCCCACATAATTATTCACATGGATCAATCTATCAATAGAGGGGTGGACCAAAGACATGTCCCTTTCCTTTAAGGGTAAAGAACACCTAATCATGGGTCATTTATTAACCAGTTCTACCTAGTAAGGTAACACCATTACGTAACCAAGGCCCCCAATTTTGGAAGAGAAGCCACATATTAAGTGTTATTATGCCCATTCCTCTTAAGCTTGGTTCACTTAGATGTAATAATGATTAAAATGCTTGATGATGAAAGTTCCAACACTAGATATTGTATGTGATTGGAAGGTGATTCCATCTATAAGTCTAAGAAACTTAACTGGGGTCCAATTCCTCCAAAGGGACATGCACCACCTTCAGTTCTGATGTAAGCCTAATTCTGAGTTTGCTCAAATTCTCACTGTGCCCAGTTTCTCTCCAAATCGATGCTTTTTGCAACCCTGACAGATCGAGATATGAACCCATTTTAATTCAATAAAAGCACATGGACACACCTATAAACATATGCCCTAATATTTCAAGCCAACCTCCACATATATACAATGGATATAACTCACCTTTTTAAATATCTCTGATGACCCAAGTGTGGCCCTTTTAATATTTTCAAACCTCGCCAACAATCCTCATATAAACCTTGACATTGTAACCATTGTATCTACTCCTTTCCATATATCCAAGGGAGCCAAGATCTCACTATAGAAGCCCCACTATATCGTAGCTATAACCTCTTCTTCCTTCCTCTTATGTTTGCATCCTATACCATAGGACCTAGCCACATGACCGAGGCATTCAAGTGTCAGTACCAGAGTGCCTAGCCTCTTTATATGTTCGCACTTCTTTAGTTCTTCTAGGCTTTAATCCCTTTTCCTGACCCCACATATCCTCGGGATATGTTGACGCCATCTCAGCCCAATCCTTATTGCCTGACCCCTTTATGTTCCATCTTGGAACCGTCCTTAGCCCACTAACTCCATGTCATAATTTCTGACCCGTTCGATTGAATAACTCGGCGCAATGCAAAGGGCCTTTACAACAACCCTTCGGGATATAAATTCTAGGCAGGACCCACTTGTTTCTTTGTTAATAATGCTTCTCACCCACTCTTATCATAGGGATTCACTAGGGGAGCAATATCATACCATGTGGGTTCATATTGGGGGGTATTTATTGAGGAAAAAATGACATAATATATGGGGGATATATAGGGGGTAGAGGGCTTTTATATTGGCAGGTATTAAAAATGGAGCCCAAAGTTAATGGAAAAATATAAGGGGAATAAGAAATGCTAATGAAAAAATGAATACCTACCATATCTAGTGAAAGTAGGGGTTTTTAAATTTGGAGGGTGTATTGGGTTCATATTTTTAGGGGGTTAAATAATGTGATTTTTACAGGTATTTTCCAATATGTGGTTAAATTAAGGGTATTTTTTAATATGCCACAAACGTACATTATATTTTAGAGGTTCATTGAGTGCAGCCCCTATGGTTCTTATTAGCTCAACTCAATGGGAAAAGGAATTTACAAATGTCATCTGGGTGGAACCTCTGAGCGGGGTCCACTATGCCACATAAGCCTGATGCAATATGCCCAACTCCATTACCTTGGGAATTAAAGGGGTTTCTTGGGCTCACTCTTATGACCTGACATTTTCACTTGACAACTTTCTTGAAAGTTCCATCTCCTGACCTTTGTTTGTTAGCATAATTTGTTTAAGCTTTAATGAAATTGAGAGCTTTTTCTCCTTGTCACTTATACTCCGGCTCAACTTCTATTCCAACCTCAGCTTCTCTGTCTACAAGTCTCTGCATGAACTTTAACATAAACCTTCACACTTCTTTCCCTATCCTTCATAATAATTGGGTTCATTCACTTCTAGTGCCATTACAATCTATTCTAATTCAAAAGAAAATAATTCCTACAAGGTCTTAACACCTCTACAATGCCTTTGCATTAAATATACACTCCTATTCAATCTCTATTAACTCTGGATCATTGATCAATGATCAATAACCTCATTTGTTCCAATGTAAGAAAGGATTCGGCCTATTCTCAAGGTTCTAACCTCATATGAATTAACTTTGATGGTGTTCCTACAACGCTCTCCCTCCTGAGCTTATTTTCTATGCTCCTACAATGGTTTCCATTGTACGTGCAATCACACTTGACCAACTCTATCTCTGTCTCGGTCTTGCACTCCTCTATGTTAAAAGACTCTAATTTTGTGGTAGTTGTGTCTACAAATTCCTCCTGAGATTAGTACCTGCAACATCAATTAACTGTACATGCATATATATGCCAAAATTGTAGATAATAAACGAAAGCTCAGCCTTCAAATATAAATAAATAATCACACTCCAAAATACACTCAAATAGAATGTTTCTGCATTATATACAAATAATTAAAAAGGCCCTCTTAGCTAGATTTACAGTAAATATCTTCTTGTCCTTGTGGCCTTACTTGGCCCACAAATCCCCTCGAATTATATTTTCTACCACTACTATCCACATCATTAATTTACATTATTAAATACAAGAGGATTATGTACTAATTTAGTTTAGATCCGCCATTTCCTCACCTAAACCTATAATCTAGGATTTCTTAAACCCACAAATTACTGATATAAATTCCCTCATTTCTATCTAACTCTCTCAAATATTCTAGAGATACATCATACGAAAAAGATGTGATTACAATTTCCTTCTTTAATTACATATTTTCTAGAAATATTTAAATACATAAGATATACAAATAATTTAAACAAAAGCACCCACTTAGGGAACCAATTCCCTTGGTAAAGAAAGGACCCCCAATCTATTCAAAATACAATTTTGACTCATAAATCGAATGCTCCTTCATCAAGTTCCCTCAACGTTGGAGAAAATTCATTCTTATTCATCACTTGGAGGCCCATGAGACCCAATTTTGTTCCCAAAACCCGCATTTTGGGGTAACATGATGATTTGTCGAGAAATCTAGGGGTCGAGTACTATACCTTGATTTTAGGGGACCTCTAGACTCATCATGGCAAGAGAGGAGCTCAATGCATGCCCTAGAAGGGCCTATAACAACATGATCTCATCGTTTATTCCTTCTTACGGGAAATTGTATTATGTTTTATATTGACTATAACGTTAGCTTGTGACCTTGACTAATTTTTTCCCATTATTTCATGATTTGAGGGGCTTGTAGGCTAAAATTAGAGCTAGTATCCAATGTATATATTATAGACAATCTTTGAATTTAGTAGCTCTTATAGAACTAACACTTTCTTCTTGTGGGTGATTTGGAGATGCCTTTTGATGTATGGAAGTTAATTTTGACATTCTTTGGAGCTATTTCTTGGTCTAATGGAAAGATATATTTCATTTTATCTTGTAAGTGGAATATATGGTTTAATATCTTTTTCTTAAATATCTAATGCAAGGAACTATTGGTTCTAGGTTAAAATTTTGTGCCCTAATTTGTTGAAGATCAATTTGTTAAAAAATACCTAGATGAATGTTGTATGAATTACTCATTATAACATGTAATTAATGTTCCTAGTGGAGTACTTATTCTCCATCAAAATCCATCGTTCCATTAAGTAGGTAATTGTTGGAATTTTGATAGCTAGGGCATAAAAATTTTACCTCGTTAGAGGGAAATTAGTCTTAAGAATTTTAGACTCCATATTCCCATAAGACAAGGCACTAGTCCAATCACTTGGTGATCATCTTAAAATTTTATCCATAAATTTCTCCTCCTAATTTTTTTCCTTTAAAGGGTAGAAGGAAGACCTAGGGCTTAGAGAGAATATATGGGGAGGAGGCTTCTTGGGTTTTTGAGAACCTAAAAATAAATATATTGGTCTTGGTTACATGACCTATCATTTTTGTGGGAATCCACTCAAACTCATCCATAAAATCTCTTTCCCTCAGTGCTTCCCTAAGAGGGAAACCCCAATTTCCTCTTTCTAAACTTGAGGACTTCCTTGAAGGTTCCATGAGCATTTACCTTACTGAAATAAATATTAAGGAACCATTTATCCTTGCCTTGACTCTTGGGAACTCCAACACTTGCCAAACTTATCAAGCCTAGGTACCATGCATATTTTTCTAGACCTTCTCATAGAAAGCGGATTGCTTATTAGTGTAGAATTGAACCTAAAATTGAGGCTTTCTTGAGAACATATTTGTTGATTACCTTGAAATTTAAATCTAGAATATCTATCTTAGGTGATCTCTCTCTACTGAGACTCCTCCCATTGATGAAAGTCCATAAGAGCAGGGGGTTTTGGCTATGGTGACAAAGGACCACTACCCCATTGTTAGCACTTGGTTTAGCTCTAGAAAGATTGTAGGGTTCCCTCTCCAAGACCTACAAAATTTGGTGGTAACAAGGATCAAGTTTACTTTTTTACTTCTGGGACCAATTGCATTGAGAAATGTGAACTACCTTGAGAAATTTAAAAAGTTGACTTTGTGATACTGCCATGTTTAGAAGTATTTAAGGTATATTGCACCAAGGCCAAGGCCATAAACATACTCAATAAACATAACCATGTGGTAAGGCATAGGTGCATTGTTACATAGATTGGAATATCCCATACACTAGTGATAACCATTACATAAGTAAGCTCATTTAAAATCACGAGTCTTAGTTAGGCCTATACAAGGCCCTCCATTCTTATTCACAATGAAATGAACTAGAGTTTTAACCAAAGGTAACAACCATGGCCGACAAAACACTAAAAGTCAAGAAACCTAATAAAATCTCTTGCATGGTTGTTACAAGGCTTTAACTTGTGAACCTGGACTTGTAATGGTGATGAATGCACTGAAAAAGTGTATGTGTACCCCTGACATGAGGGCTTATAGGTCCAATTTACAAGATAAAACTTATTATTTTTCTTTCCTCCCTACCATATGTACCTTACGATTTCTTTGCTAGTCAATTTCATGATGCCTACTAGTACCATAATTGTTGATCCTTATTAAATTGGAAAAATTGATAAGACACATTTGATCAACATGGCATGACTTGTCAGGTAGCCATTATATTACATATTTTATCATTTTGGAATTGATTAATTGAAAGTTGTGCATTAAATATATAATTTTCATTCCTCTTAGATAAATAGGGATCCTCAAATACCAAAATAATCTTAAATTACTTATGAAAGAGAATTCCATGGTTCTAGAAATTTGTTGCAGAGAATGATGGCCATCATTTTCACCATATAAGTTACTTTATCAATTATATACCTCCCCCCTAGAGTCATTAGGATAGGAATTCAAAAATTTCTTAAACCTATGATCAGTTACCACTCAGAAATCTCCAAGTAATAGACTATCATCTACAAATTGAAATGACCAATCACTTTGACTAGACCTTCAGCAATCATTATTCCCTTCATATTTGACATTTATCACATATAGGATTCCGCCAAGGGAGTTTGTCACGAGGATATAAATCATAGGGCCAAATTGGGCATCCTTTCATGATCAATATTGTATGATTATATTATTTTTCATCCTTATCGACGCTTTGAGAGTGGAAAAAGTGGAGGAATCAACTCTCAGGACCATTTTTACCAGTGGGACCTTGTTTGTCAAATTAGGTTTTGAAACCTTCTGGGAGCATTTTGAGGCATCAAACAACATTTTATGGGGGTAAAACCTAGTTGTGTTATCATCACACCTTTTTATCCTACTCTACACACAAATACCTTTCCAACCAAGAATCACATCAATCATAGTCTATATGTGAAAGTTATGCCACTCAAAAGTTAACCTTCTTATTTTCACCGCCATAATTTGAGAGGCTTCCACGTAAGCCCCCAGTATTTATGAAAAAGCAGATAACCATGTAATTATGATGTAGAATACCCTAAAAGAGGCTATATTATAACTATGGTTAAGGGTTGAGGAAGTCAAACCTAACAACTAGTAGGCTATTGGGTTGTGTTCTAACCGAGCCACTAGGAGGAAAAGGGGTTCCATTATTTCGAGTGCATTTGTTCCATAGATAAGAAAAAATAGAAAAGAGGGATAGGAGATAGAGCACACAAAGAGGATGTGTGCACTGCAGTATCTCGTAGGTCATGGTCCATACTTCTTTGTACTCACAATCATTTTCTACTCAAAGAAAGAGAGCAGAAAAACCTCACCTTCCAGTTGGGTTTTTCTCCGAAAAGTGGTTCCCATGTCATATCTTGTGTCATATGTATGTGTGAGATTTTTATTCAACTATTCTATATTTTTCTACATAATTTTAATTCACATGCATAACCTATTAACAGTAAATCTATAAATCCATAAATCTAATAAAATTGTAACAGTGTAGAATTTCATACTTTGAATATAATTTTATCAGATCTATTATGATAACCTACAGGGCCATTAGAGAGTGATTCACGCCGAGGGGTCTCAAGGAGGACGTTCAGAGGCATGTTCGGGAGTGTGATATTTTTCATAGAAACAAAGGGGAGCAAACACACCTAGCTAGTCTATTGTAGCTACTCCCTATTCCTGAGAGGAAATGGGAGATCATCTTGATGGAGTTCATTATGGTCTTGCTAGCAACACATGGGCAGGATTCCATTTATGTGGAAGTTGATAGTCTAACTAAATTTGACTAGTTCTTTTCCATTCTCACTCGATATTCAACTTCATAGGTGGCCAGACAGGTTGGGGAGGTAGCGTATGAGTTGGAACTCCCACTTGGGAGAAAGGTACACAACATATTCCATGTTTCTTTCTTAAAAAAGGCTTTGGGACAACAGATCACAATGGAATAAGGTTTCCACCTATGAATGATGAGGGGCACTTGATTTTTGTACCTGAGGCCATCTCGGAGATAAGGGAGAGGAAACTCCGGCATAGAGTGGTGCAGTGGAAGGATATGCTTGAGAATGATGCCACATGGGAGGGGGAGAAAATATTACAACACCTGGAATTGCAGTTGCTTGAGAAAAAGTGACATTTGTGAGGGGAGGTCTATAATATTCCCTCTAAATAAAATTATACTAAGGTAAATTATGAAATTTTGCAATTTTGATGATGAACAATTCTGGTACAAAAACTTAGGAAAGCAGGTGTGTGGCTTCAAATTAAATTTTGGAAGAAAAGGAGGTTGAAAACATCAGAGCTAAAAGAAAAAATCAATTGCAAAGTGGAAATTTGCGGGTCAATCCAAGAGGGAATTCAAATTCCCTGGAAGAATTTGAGTGGGAGGGAAAAAGGGAGAGAGAAGGAGGTCAAACTGCAAGGAGGAAGGAGGGCCAACAATTATAAATGGAAGGTGAGGCCTCCATTTTGAGACTTTTTGCCTATTTAAAATCTGAATCCCAGTTCGCTTGTGTTGCTCACTCAATTCAACTCGTGTTACTTAGCGTAAAGGTTTCTCGGCTGGAATCTCACCTCCTTCTTCAGAAAGTCGAGTGTCACTCTAGTGGGGTTCATCTCTATCAGTGCAGGGATTTTCGAAGGAAATTGTAGGGAAAATTCATCTCATTCATGAGTGGATTGGGTGCATAAGCATAAAACGCACTCCTTGGGAGAGATGGCTACAGGGTAGATCCAATTGCATGAATCACATGACATTCTTCCCTAGAATTATGTTGGAAGATTGAGGGAATTTGCAGGCTAGATTCAAGGATAATTTTGAGGGTGTAATTTTTCATTTTGGGCATGCGCAAAGGGTCACTAGCAAGACATGTGCAGGTGTTAGGGAAAGGATAAATTATGGTGGGAAGGGGGCTAGAGAAAATTGGGAGAATTTAGAGAGTACTTTGTAGGGATTTTGAGGCAGGGCCATTAGGAAATTTGGGAAGCTCTCTTCAGAAGTTTTCCTTTGCTAAAGTTTCAAAAATTTCAGAGCATTTTGGAGGGTAAAAATTTTATTTCTCACTTAATAGGAGAAACAGTAAAATCATGGACCAACACAAATTATGGATTGGAGCCTAGTAAACACTTAGGCAACCTAGATTCCACTTGGGTTTGTCTTTGCTCGCTATAACAAGCCCATGTTCATCTATTTCTATCTATTCTACTCCATTCCATCAATATAATAAAATGGCTCAGTATTTTGGTGCATATTTTTGGGTGTAGTGGATATTTCTGGTTGTGTGTTTATTTTTTGTTATTGGTTCATTGTTTTTCTTATGTTACCACTAATATTTCCCAATAGGAATATTACAATCAACAATGATCATGAGCATGACACATTTTTCATGCAAAATTTCTTTGGCTTGATTTAAGAATCATTCAAAAATAATGACATATTATTCAAAAAACATTTGATTTGGTTAGATGGTTTGCAGGGCAATTCAAGTCAGTATGCAATTTTTATTGGTTAGGTGAACTACACAAGGAGACAAAGATTCAACATACTTGGAGTTTTTTTTAAGCAATACATGAAAATGGTGAACATGATGGTGTAGGTGCTTGAGCGAAGTGAGAAATTAGGAGGTACCAAATGAGGCATGATGCAAATATACTCAAATCATTAATATAGGTTTTCAATTGGTGCAGATCCCATTTAGGACATGAAGGTCATGAACAAATTAGGCATGTGCATAGGTTCTTCTGGAATGTTGAACTTGGTGATGTGAATAGAACCATTCCTAGGTATTGTAATACTATAGAAGGCACAAGTTAATTACACTCAGTGTGGAGTAAAGACATGGGGGGAATATCAAGAGAACAAAACTCACATGTTTTTGTGAGTTTTTCATTAGTGCAAATGGATGTAGAAATGATCAATGTGAAAAACACAAGTATGTGAAAGAATGGAAATATGTCCCTCTTAATCCAAAGGGACCTCATCCAATTTTGACATGGAAAGAGTTTCACGTTGAAGAGGTCGTCATTTTAATTTATCATGATCGAGTCTCTGATGTTGTAAGGGAAGGTATGTAGTGTCCATCATTAATGGTTCCATCTATAAATTGAAATCTTTAATGTATAACTAATACATATTTTGTATTTTGGCTATAGGAAATGTTTTTTCTATCATTTCCCCTCAAGAAATGAAGAGAACATCGCCTACTATTTGATGCAATGCAAATACGTGAAAAGCAGGTTGGTGTGACCATATGAAGATGGGCATTTCACATGCAAAATTGGTTATTTCTGCACTAAGATGTCTTTTTACAAACAATCTTAATTCCTACATTAATTGTCAACCCGAGGTAAGTCTTTTTATTTCAAGAGTGTCAACACTATATATGTAGTGAATTCAGAGGTTAACTAATAACAAATCGTTGCAATCGCTAATGACTGTCATATTCAAACTCAATCCAATAAATTTTGAAGAAGTAATTTTGAAAGAAATTCATAACGCACTCTGAAATCCTACTTAACCTATCATGGAAGCAAACAAATCTGAATACAACTTGTAAAGAATCACACTTGACAGTTTTAACTAAAATTGAAGCTAACTTTCTCACTCATGAAAGAGAACTATAATAATTAATAGTAATGGGAATTGAACAAAAAATCCTAATTAAGCAACAATTCCAAATTGAACAACAATTCCAAATTGAACAACAATTTCGGATTAAACAACAATTCTGAATTGAACAACAACTCTGAATTGAACAGTAATTCTGAATTGAACAACAAATCTGAATTGAACAACAATTTCGAACCGATCAACAATTCTAAATTGAACAACAAACAATACAAGAATATCAAATGTTATCTAATAGAAAATGATTATAGCAGCATAAGGCAATTAATTCTATCTCTGAAATAACATTACTTGAAAGGAATGATGATCTGAACTAGAACTATCATAATCGATTCAATCGAAAGTATTACTCGCATATAACACAGAGATCAATCTAAATCTCAAATGAACATCAAACGCAAACCGAACTGTCAACCCTTACAATAATCAGAAGTAATATTAACTTAATATTAACAAGCAATCAAGAATGACATAGAAAAGATAATCACACAGGTGAAGTAGAAGTTCTTCTCTTGACCGGGTCCAAAGTCACCAAAAGTCTCCACTAAGAGGTCCTTAGAATATAAAGACAAATTAAACGCAACCTTTCTTCATTAATGTAAGTAACCAAGTTACAACATTCAAAATAATAGTATTTATGTCAAAAAGAATAGTTACAAACAGTGTAATTCTGAACTTTTTGCAGTTTTGCCTTTCGGCCTTATATATTACATTTAGAAAGTAAATAGATAAAAGGATTTTGCTATACTTTATCTGATTTTGTCATAAAATAGCCATTGGTTTTCTTGGTATTTTTTTGTCCTGCCTTGCCTCTGACGTTGTCGCTTTCCATTGTGAGATCTTGTCGTCCTATGGATTTGGCAACCATCACTCAATTCGTGACTTCTACACATAAAGATAGTAAAAATCAGTTTTTCCTAATTAGACTCGTCTAATTTGTTACTGATTACTTTTACTCGACTTTAGCTATTATTTCCTCTACTTTTATTCATAAACAGAGATAATCATGTGAGGATGAGTGTTAAATAAAGTGATTACCAAGGAGAAAACATACCCTTTTCTTCACCCAACATTAGCGACATGGTTGTGACTGGTCATTTTTTTGAAAAGGTAAAAAACTAGGGTGGTTACATTATTTATAGAGATTTTATGCCTGGATATATATCTTGCCAATACAATCATCTAGTCATAGAAACTCAGATCAATCTCACATAAATCAAATTGAAGGAAGGTGAACCAAGGAGATTGAAGATGACATAATTTAACCATGAACGCATTATGGTGACTTGCATTCCTATCACCCATTGGACAAATGAGTAGATGATGCAAAGGGTAAGCCCTAAAGCCGAGTGTATATGAGTCAAGTTGAATCTAATCTAGAACAAGAGATAACATATGAATTTTGTAATTTAGAAATGTGACAATTGAATACTTTTGTAAATTTGAATGTGAATGAAATTCATAGAGAAATGTTGTCCTCTTATGTTAGCTATTAGGAATCAAATTATAGAGAAATAAAATCAAAATGAATGTGGAAATGATGCATAAAATAATCCATATAAAGTAGACACATTTTTAGATCACCTTTTTTGAATTCATATCATCATTACAATATTACACAATACTAAAAATAAAATAAAAAGTATAGATAACAACAAACTAGTGAATGTAATTCTAATGTATAGCAAATTCATTATTGTTGGTTGGATAGAGCATTATGCCTTCCTCATCATCCATTTTAGTTGATTACATTGTCATGTCTCCCAAAGATATAACTATGTTGGGTTTGAAAATGATGCATCAAGTAATTTTTATTGCCAC
This sequence comes from Pinus taeda, assembly GCA_000404065.3. NCBI lineage: Eukaryota > Viridiplantae > Streptophyta > Pinopsida > Pinales > Pinaceae > Pinus > Pinus taeda. Next base: position 49,562 of record APFE030425448.1, read on the forward strand.
ATGTTTGACATGCATTTAAGAGTAATGTTTGACCAATGGATTTATTTCCTAGTGAAGGGTGCTAATCTCTTAATCCCATAATCACTTTTTGTGGTGTGATGGATAGTATATGAAATAATTAACGATCAAACATTGAATTTTATATGTATTCATAATTCATTGAATTAAATGATTGTCTATACATTTTGTCAAGTGAGATTGTAGAGATAAGTTCTAGAGGAGGACACTATGCACCCATACCCCTCTTGGTTGTGATGAATTTTTATTATGAATGATTGAATAAAAAATGATTTGTTTAAGTTTATTAATTTATAAGTTTGAGGACGAGACTTATAAACATTGATCTTTTATTCACAGACATGGAGATGTACTTTGATTCTAGTCATAACCAGGCTTAACCTTTGTTGGGAAAAGAACAAGAGAAAAAGATTAACTTTTGAGAAGCACATGTAAATGGTGAGGGTGGAAAGAGTAATTAAATTCCTCAATTATCCATTCTAGTATTTGAGCATGCCATCCCAATTTTAATTTGTGCAAGGGTATTCCAAATGTAGTATACACATGAAATTATATCAAAATACCTATACTTTGGCATATGTACATTTAAGACAATTTGGAATATGTACTTTAAACATATACATTTTTAAATGAATTTTTTATAACTAATTTTTGTCAAGTTTAAATTCGTTTGTCTTATTTAAATCCATTTATATTATCATTTCAATTCATTTGTATTTTAATCAATCTATTTTAATGTCAAAGTGACTTGCATCATGATAAGATTGTACTTATTTTCTTAGTCCATAAAACTAGAAATCAAAATGAATCTTTTGTAAAATTTTACTTATTAAATATTGTAGATTCCATATCCGTGGCTTGATGGTGACTGCATAACACTTTTACTTCTTGAATCTTGTAAATTCCATGTTCATGGCTTGATGGTGAGTCTTACATAATGATTTTCTTATACCATGGATATTTTAGCTCATTATATATGGATTTGTTATAACTTTCTATTTTTCAATACCATGGAGAGATAATTCTAGTCTAGCATATAATTGAAAAATATTCACAAATTATGGATGATAAAATTCATTAAATACAAAGTAGAATTATATTTTAAAATATGAATATTAGTCTTTTAATTAATTTTAAATTATTATTGTTATATTTTTAATAAAAGTTATACTACAGAAATTTATTTAAACTAGTGAAATAATTAACATCCACAAATTGAAATAACAGGGATCGATAAACTGAAGTAATGTTCATGTATATATAAATCATCAAAATATACAAAGTATACTACACATGTGAATGTGCCCTATGAAATGGGCCTGAAAAATATGCAAAGTATATGGCGTAAGTATCACTATCCCTATGTGACCATTGGTTAAAAATGACACCCAAATCCTGGTACTGTAATATAAAAAATTCAAATTCAAATTAATTATCATTATTTACAAAATAAACAATATAGAAATAAATTATTTTTCCACATTTAATTACATATGAATCTACTAACCTGACTCAAATCCAAATGAAAGGTAGGTGGGATGGGGGTCTAATAAATCTGACTTTGGTGCTCCTATGCTTTCTGGCTCAATGATTGGAGTCTATGTTGATGGACCTACATTAGGAATGCCTTCATACCCAACATCCCACTCATGCATCCATATCATTGTGGCTTGGACACCACTATGTATATGGGACCGTGTTCACAATGGAAAAGGCAAATTATAAGTAGTCTAAAAATTCATTAGCATGCATGTAACTTAAAAAACAAAAATGTTGAAACTTAGGAATAAAAAAGTTTACCTCAAGTTGTGGTCCATGTGGCTCTAAATAGTGACTCTCCTCCATGTGAGTGTGATGATGTGGAGGTGGAGGTGTTGGAGACTCCATGGAAACACACATTGATGGAGGCTACTCTGGATGATCAAATTTCCCCTCAAATGACCTGAGAATCTCATCCATATAGCCCCGTGTCTACATGTTATCATAACTATGTCAATTCATATATGTAATGTTTGAATTTTTTTCATCAAAGTCATAAACAAAATTCCAAATTTCAAGCCATGTTATAATCTTGGTAGAAAAATGTATTTCCTAAATTACATGAATTGGCATTAGTGAATGTAAGTTTGATTGTGAGCATATAGAGATGGAGAAGGATTATTTAAATGAATTGTTGTTTACAATTCAAATGGATAAAAGTATTATAGTAGAATCAACAAACATTTGTTAGAGTAGTTTGTTTCAACTATATCCTCAGCTCCTAAAGATGAATGTGTGTATGTTATTTGAAATACTTTTACACTAACATTGAGGGTATTATATCTAAATGAAATGAAAAGGATATTGGTTTTGATTTTTCTACCTTGTTGAACCTGATAGGAATTATTAAACATTATGAAAAAAATATTTGAATAGTTATCAAGGTGTTTTTCCAAGATAAAGATCTTCATAATTCAAAATTTTCTCATATACTAAATAGTTATTGTTTTGAACATGAGATACTTAATATTTTAATTAATTGGTTTCTGAAGGCCATAAGAGATGGGGAGATAATTACTTCAAATTAATTTCAAGTTTCTTTGCTTACAAATTATGTTGATACTTGTTACACAGCATTTTTTCATTGCCCCTGTACTCCTTGTTCCTTGATCCTAGAGGACCTCTACAGTGAACCCCGCATGCTTTGCCTTCATGGAGAAACTCCCATTATGTCCCTCTTCATGAGCAGATCATTTCCCTTTTGCACCATTTCCCCTGAAACTTTTGTTTTGCCCAATTTACAAGACCGACGCTAATGACCTTTGTCTCCCCCGCACCGATGTGCAGAGATTAGCACTATTCCCCACGCTGCTCAATGCAACTGAGCTATGTTCCAATCATGTCGGTCCTGTTATGGAAATCTTTTTAAATTAGAGCTGAAGCTTCCATCTCTAGAAGCTCTGTAATGGAAGTCTGGTAAATGATTTGGCCGAATGGGGTCAAGGATGACAGTTTGGGCTCCTTTCCCCTATAATGATGGAATTACCTCAAGGGATAAGTCCTTCTCCCATGAGAAGAGGATCCAACTCCCATCCATCTTTCCTATATAAACCTCCCTTCTTCCCAAGCACAAACTAGAGTGTGAAAATCAGAGTTAGATTTTTGGCTGAGTGTGACTATAGTATTTTAGACAAGCAAGCTATTACTAGTTGTAGCCATCTAGTTGTGTGAGGGAGAAGTGCGTTTCGTTTGGAGTGAAGCCTAAAGGGAAGAGTCTTTAAACTAGTTTTGTTTGAAGCCATCATGAAGTGCTAGCAGAAGTGTGTGGAAACCTGGTCTTGTCAGAGGAAGATTTTGATGTCAAGACGAATGGTTGTAATCTCTCTTTGATATTAATATATGCAACTATCGTTGATTTCCTACATGTTTTGTAATATTACATATTCATGTCTTAATGCTTCTTGACTTATTAAGTAGGCTGAATTGAAATTTGTTTATTGTTATGTTTGTATGATGTTGTTGTTTACTTGTTTCAAGAGCTTGAAGAAGGAAGAGAGAGATTGCTGGAGCGAGTAAGCGAGGACATCATCAAACAAGATGAGTGACCAAGAGGTAGGCCCTCTTGATTGGTTCTAACCTAAGGAAATATTCCGTAAAATGTATCTATTGTGGCTAGACCCATTATCGGGCTAGAGGAATTCGTTTGTGTCTGCACTTATAATTTTACTTCATCACAAATTGGCGACTCCTCTGGGGAAATCCCATCCTTTTGTTTGTTTTGGATTTCATGATTTCATGAGAACTTTGCTAGTTTCACGCTTTCCTTTTTGTTCTGTTTCTTTTCTCCTACTTACTGGCCTAAGTCTAAAATCCATAGTAGTAGATCTGGTCCCCATTTTGAACCTTTTTATTTTTATTTTTCCTTAGTTCCCTCAGACAACACGTTTAATCGGCTGACAGTCACGCTGATCAGCGCGAATTGTAGAGGAACAGTAGCGCTGACCCGCCTCTGGCGCTTGTCGTCAATTAGGAAGTCGCGCCAATCCCTGTAAGTGAAGATTAGGCTAGACCCCAATCTTAGCCAATGTGTTCTTCTCTTGTTTTTTGACCCTGTGAGCCTTTTGACTGTTTTATCCCTAATTAGAAAGCTACTTTTTGTTTGGTTTTTGCTTCCTTGTAGGCTTGTCATCTTGTTGTTTGATTAATCGAGCTATTGAAGTGGCCAACGACACTAGGACATCTAGTTATTCATTCATTCAACAGCTTGTGGACTCATCAAGTCCGGTTCTGGGTGTGTTTGCTCCTTGAACTTGTCTTTGGTGTAAGGACTCTGGACACCACATATCTCCACAATGGTATGATATTGTCCACTTTGGGCCTAAGCCCTCATGGATTTGCTTTTGGACTTACCCTAAAAGGCCTCATACCAATGGAGATATTTGTCCATCCTTATATACCCATGATCCTCCCCACTTCTAGTCAATGTGGGACTTTGGTCGTATACCCAACAATCCTCCCCTCGAACAAAGGACCATCGAGCCTCCCCTTAAACGATTATCCATCCGTCCACTCTCTACCAACCAGGATTCTCCGCTCCAATGCGTTGGAAGCACACGCCTTACATGGAACACCACCTGCCTCGAGAGCTTGCTCTATCACAGGTCAACTCCTCTTCACCGTGTTGGGACCAGGACACGTCCATGAAGAATCCGGAGCACACCGCCTGCCGAGCTCATCCACGGATCCCATCGTGATATTACCGGGGCCCACCACCTTCGTTCGGCATTCCGAGGATTCATCCACTTGGCTAACTTCGGGGCATGGCTCTGATACCACTTGTAAAGACTCTGGACACCACATATCTCCACAATGGTATGATATTGTCCACTTTGGGCCTAAGCCCTCATGGATTTGCTTTTGGACTTACCCAAAAGGCCTCAAACCAATGGAGATATTTGTCCATCCTTATATACCCATGATCCTCCCCACTTCTAGTCAATGTGGGACTTTGGTCGTATACCCAACATTTGGTCCCTCTTACAACTTTGACCTTTTTTTGCACAAGTTTAAAAAGGTTTTGTTTACTAGTTTGAACGTCTTTTTTTTGGCATAGATTACATTGTCGGTCTTGTGTTTGGTAAAGTCGATGTTTCATTGATCTGAATGAACTTCTCTTTTCATGTTTGTATCTGCTTGAAGAGCTCATAGTCTCAAAAAAAATTCATTGAAAGATTGTGTATGAAAAGTCTGTTTCGTTGTTTCATGAGAAAATATGAAATTCTAGCTTGTTGCAACATCATGATTCGCATCTCTTAAAAACTATAATTGCATCAGTGTTTGAAAAGGAAGAGAAATTTTTTCTTTTCGAAAGGACTAATAGATAAGTGCTTGACAGGAAATTAGGAATTGGAATGTGTTTTTCATTAGTTTATTTTTCGAAAAAGTGAAGTAGTGAAACATAATTTCATTTTCAGTTGCTTGATTGTTTGCATTTGATTGAGTAGTTTCTACCCTCTCTAGTGTAGAAATTTCATCGAATTGAAAGGGACTTGTCCCATTTAGTTGCATTTTAGGTTTTTTGAGTAGCATCGCTAAGACTTAAAAATTGAAACTAAACTCAAGATCAACTCTAAAATGAATTCAATTAACTTAAGCCACATTTGACATTAACAATCAAATCTAGAAGGTCTAGGCTAGAGACGTATTCCAACATCTGTAAACCTAGCAGTTATCATTAGCTTCGGCATTAGACAGCGCTAGCATGAATTTTTGCTCCCCATACCATCGCGTATATAACGGGAGACCCCACTAGGCTGCAATCCTTTTATCTTTAGGACGCTGAGTCGGCCTTCTTGCGAACGTGATACACCGAACACAACATTCGGGGAGATTGCCTGCTCATACTTCTTGGTTCGCCAGGAGGTATTTTGCAATTCACGGTTGCCTAGTAATCCTGTTTACCTAGATCATCCAGAGTAGTCATTTGATATTTTTGACTCATTAAACTTAAAAGATCATCCGAGCGCTTGTCCTTTCGAGCTTGTTTCCAATCGAAAGCGATAGTGTCATATTTGTTTCTTTCTCGACTCTTAAAAAAAGAAAGAAAATTAGTCATTTATGTGTCTTAAATAATTGATTGCACAAGATCCAAAACATCCTATTAGACTTTTGACAAAATTGTGAGTTCCCTTAAAAGGACATTTTAAAGCCTTAAAGTTATTTGTTCTGTCGACTAAGACAAGGTCATCGTGTCTGAACCATCTAGTTCATCCATTTCCTCTTCCTCTCCTCTGTTTGAAAGATTGTCTGAGGAGCCACTTCCTGAGTTATTAGAGCCATTTGAGGACCAAAATGTTGAACTCGCAATTGTTTTGAGTGTTTAACCATTATCATCTCGTCCTCCGCCTACTTTCGATTCAGGTTCATCTGTTGATCTTGACCCAGAATCTTCAGATAATCCCGTTCGAACTCCAGAGAACTCACCGACCACTAACGGTTAGCTTGGACTGGTTATCTATCCTTCAAACCCTCTATTTGACACTGTTGAGATATCACCACAACACCCTTACAGTCCATACGATCGACCGGGTGTTACTTTGGAACTATCCCTAGTACACATTCAGTTTTTCGTCATCGTTTGTTTTCAGATGTGGAACCCGAAGGCGATGCTCCAGTCACCTCTCTCAATGAGTCTGAAGTCTCAACTCCACACACTGTTGAGGGGGAAGAATTATAGTTGCAGTTCCCTCTTGAGGGTTTCCCTTATTTAGAATATATTCCCACTAGCTTGCCACCCGACTATGTGTCTTTAGGGCACTTAGTTTCGTGCACACCTAATGCCTCATCACTCTACCATCATTCTGTTTGGGCGTCACGCGTCAGGCCTACGTTAGGTCCGTTTGTCATGAACACAACTTCCCAACCAGTTTTTACTTCAATCCCGGTGTAGCCCACTGCCCCAAACACTCTTGTATCATCTGCCCCAGTTATGCATCAGCCTCAACTAGCGGTTTCAAAGATTGCCTCTGCCAGTTCTTCTGTCCCGTTAGTCAGTGGCCAGATTGTGCCACCACCTAGGGGGTAGAACCTGAATGTCTCTATGGTGTCATGTGCCACTAATGTGAGCAGCTCACATGCTTGGTATAAATGAGCCCTCTTCTAGTATTATTTACAACCCTGTTGACCCTACTAGATCAAGCATTGTCCAATACCAACAGGTCTAGAATCCTGTTGGTCTATTTGGATCGAGCAATGTCCAGTACCAACAGACCTATGGGGCTTAGGTCCAATACCAAAATCCTTACATTCCATATGGTTCTCAAGGATTGGTTAATCAACCTTAAACCTTCCAACCTGGGCAGTACATCCAGCCTGGCTACGGCCAAATTCAGTTCGATAATTTCCCGGGCATTGTTCAAGTAACCTTGCAACGACAATGACATCTTTTGCAACAACCAGGGTAGCCTTTGTTACCGCAAGGGTAACCTTTGTTACCGCAAGGGCAACCTTTGTTGCAGCAAGGGATTTCAACGCAAAAACAAGGGCAGATTATCCTGTAGCAAGGTCACCTGCAACAACTACAAGGTCAGTCCTTTCAACAGTTGTAGCAGGTCACGCAGCAGCAAATGCAATATACTTTTCATACCTCTCAACCCATACACTCACAGGGCCAACCTCTGCAAACTAAGGGACAAATTTTGCAACCGTAAGGTCAACAAAACCAACCTGGGCAGCAACAACCCTTGTATACATATCAACAATGGAAACCCTTGCAGGGACAGGTTCAAGGTCAAGTCCTACAGCAACAGGTGCAAAATTCTCTTGTCCAGGGCCAACAAGTTCAGAATCGTATCGGCCAAGTACACTAGGTACAAAATCCCTACATCCAAGGGCAACAAGCGTATCAACCTTATGCCCAAGGATTGTAGGTCCAAAACCCTCTTGTTCAAGGACAACAGGCCCAATAGCCCTATGTTCTAGGACAACAAGTCTCATACCCATATGTCCAAGGTCAACAGGCTCAACAGCCTTTTAACCCATACATTGCCTATCAACAACCTATGCATGGACAGTTTTAAGGTATTCAAGGTCCAAATCCTCCCTTTGGTCAAGGTAATCCATAATGGGGGTAGCCTTAGATGCCATATGGCCAAAATCCCCCACTGTGGGGTCAAAATCCATACCAGCAGGGATGGGCTTCTCCTTATGGGCCCACCTATCAACCTCCCATGCCATTAACACTCAATTACCTTTCTTGGCTACACTTGAGTTGCCGGATGTATCGTGTCTTACGAATGATCCAATTATTCATTCATCGTACTGGCCTCCGGTGTCGTCCAAGATACCAAGTGATTGCCCAAGGTTCGATGGAAAAGCTAAAGAAGATCCTTAGGCCCATGTGATGACATATCACCTCTGGTGCTCGTCAAACTCATACGTAGATTATTCAATTCATCTTCATCTTTTCCAATGAACCCTCACGGGTGCCACAGCAAAATGGTACAATGAGCTACCTCGAAGTACTTTTCATGACTTCAATTTGTTAGCCATGGCCTTTCTCACGCATTTTCAGTTGTCGGTTCGTTATGAAACAGACACCTATCTGCTCACATCGCTTAAGCAAGACACTGCGACGCACATCTCCAATCAAATCCATGAATGGAGATGTAGACATCGACTGATCAAGTTCAAGATAGCTAATCAATTGCTCACCGAATCGTTTACCAAATTGTTCGTAGCCCCAGTTGCTTGCAATATAGCCATGGGTGGATGGGTCACTGAAGAGAAATCCATCGCTCGTGCCCAATACTTGGACCTCGTCTACTCTCAGTCTGGCACCTTATACGATTTATTACCCAATGCTCTATGGCCATCATCCGATCTCGCGACATCAAAGTCACTCGCTATTCCTCCTATTGATGGAGTTATTGGTTCAGTATCACAGGCCCTTGCCAAAACTTCTTCTAAATAGAAGTCGGTCTCGAATACTATTCCCAACATTTCATCTCAAAACCCTTAAGGCCCTGGTAAAACCTTAGAGGTCCATGTTATCCATTCTACCACAGCGGACAAATCATCAAAAGGAAAAAATAAAGGCAAAGGAAAATCTAAAGGCGATGCCCTGAAAGAGGGTCCTCCCAAATCATCTGCTAGCAAATCCTCGCAATGGAAACCCAAGTATCCCTGTCTCATCTGTGAGGAGGATCACTATACTAAGGATTTTCCATGATGATCAGAAGTTAGTCGTTTGCTCAAAGGGATCCCTGCTATCCTCAAAGAGCCTTTTCCGTCTAAGCAGACTTAGATGGTAGACCAACCCCGATTTGCTTCTTCTATATCTCAAGTGTTCATGATGAGCATGCCCATTAATGTGGCTACCCGATCGAAGGATTATCAAACTCTAGCTCCCACAACAAGGAAAGAAAAATAAGCTCCACCTTTTTCTTCTACCATAAGTTTTGGCCCTCTGCAAGTCAAGCGCTCTAACCCTGATTCTGCTACACGGCCACCCTCTCGAGGTGTGCTACAGAAATCCTCATATAATCCCAATGCCTGAGCCACTCAACATTACAATATTGTTGAAGATTTGGCTCAGGAGTCATTAGTTATGTTGGCTCTCTAGGTACTCCAAAGCTTCCCATCGTAACGGAAATCTTTGTTGTCAGCTAGCGGGGGCATTGATCCCACCTATTCTAATTTGATCTATTTTGATCTAGAGAACCATGTTCCGAGAGTCTCTCATCAGATTGCCTTTCTTATTTGGGTAATCATTAATGAAAAGACCATCCACGCACTGTCGTCGATGAAGGTGCTTCTACCTGCATCATGTCAATTGTGTGCTGGAAGGCTATTAGTTCTCCTACATTGAGCCAGTCTCCGAACACATTGGAAGCTTTCAATGGGAGCGATTTGTGACCCTTCGGTGTCTTACCCAACCTTTCCATCACCCTGGAAGGCAAGAAAGTGCAAGTTGAAGTAGATATTGTTGATGCTAGTCTCAATTATAATCTTCTACTTGGCCGAATTTGGACTCGTGCCATGCATGTCGTGGCCTCCTCTTTGTTTGGTGTGATCCAATTCCCCATCAAGGGAGGATTGTCACCATTGATCAGTTGTCTTTCTTTTCCTCTTCGTCCTTTGATGGCAATGTTCTGTATGTCAAGCACTCTAATGCTCCCTTTGAGAGTGTGGGGGCAGGTCTCTTCAAATATTCTTCCTTAATGGGGATTTTTCCACTCCCACTTCCTCATGTTGCCTCCATCAACATGATCTCGATCAAATCTAATCCCTAGTTCATACCTGCGCCAGATCTAGTTGATGCTTGGGGCAACATCATGCTGCTTAGTCCTACCAAAGTCAATTACGTGGAAATTGTTTCAGCTGCGAACTCTACATCCTTTGGTTCTCATATCTCGAAGACTTCTCTCGATATGTATTCTCAATCCCCCTAGCTTGGCACTAAGGAATCACCTGATCCCTTAGCCTAGACCTTCCTTGCTCATGAAGGTATCATGGAAATTATGTCTCTCTAGGAACCACCATGGATCGATACTCATCATCACTCCTCGTTCCTGCCTTGCCTGATAGTCATGTCTACCGCTTTCGAAGAGTCCTCTTCTCCGTTGTGTATTGATGTGTCAGTTATCCTGACATGATCAAGATCTTTCAACTGAGGGCACCTTTATCCCTTCATGGATTCAGGATTTTTTACACTCCCCAAGTTTTCACCAATTATCTGCTGACTCGTAACGTCCCTCGCCTAGGGGGCATGGGGGTAAAGCCTTATATGAGTTCCACTCCATTATTTGGTTAAGTCGATGCTTATTCGTCATCACAATGGTAAAACTTTGATGTTCATCTATGTTGATTGATTACTCGAGTCCTAGCATGGACTCTCTCAAAAGTACTATGCTTAGGTCATCTTGCATGGTTACTTATGTACATTAGTGTGTGATTCATTTCTGTACAATGTGTTTTTGTGTGAAATTTTTCAAACAACCTTCCTATTTACTATGCTTTTCTTTCTTTGTAGATGTCTACAGCTCCTCACATTGGTTTCGCTGATGGTGCTTGCCGAAGTACTCAGAACCTATCATCTACGGCATTGGCTATCTACAACCCTAACAGTGAGTTGATTGACCCTCAAGGTATCTTCCTAGGTCATACAACCAACAACATTGTTGAATAGAGTGCGTTCATCAAACTTTTATCAAAAGCCATCGCTCTGGGCATCAAAGAATTGGTTGTCACCGTGGATTCACAGCTTGTCATCCTTCAACTCAATGGGCAATATTCCATCAGAAACCCTCAAATTTTACGAATGTATCTTCGTATTCGTCCGTTGGAAAGAAATTTTGATTATACTACATATCATCATATTCCTAGACGCGTGAATACATTAACAGATGCATTAGCTAATTACTGTTATATACATTTGAGAACATGTAACATGCAAAACATTTACCAATAAACAGAAATAAAACACATTCTCTCTCTCCTCTCGCTATATATAATATAATGTGTGTGTGTGTGTGTGTGTGTGTGAGAGAGAGAATGTTTGATACATCAAAACCCCAAAAAATAATATGTATGTCCATAATAACATCGACGGCTCGCAGGCCTCATACATCTGTGGTACACAGGCCTAAAAAAATATGTAAGTGCTGGACCGAGGAACTACTCAGCATGGTGGTCATGATAGCACGAGATAGCTCGTATGGCGTGACTTAGCAATTGGTGGATCTGATCTGAAACTCCCACTGTGTGCCTCTGGTACCACCGAGGCATGTCCCCTATCCAAGCGTACTAAGGGATACCATGAGTCAACCCCTCGAGGTTCCTTGCAATCTCCTCCTCATTATCGCTCCCTTCCTAATAAGGGGTGACAACATAAATAGGACGGGGGTAGGGCCTGGCTATCGGGGACATCTCGACTGGCCGCTCTGGTCTAACATCTGCATACACAAGTGAAATTTTATAAGCATGCATACACCAAAAAACAATTTAAAAAAAACATCAAAATAAAAAATTTGATTTGGTTTTTACCTTCATCATCAAAGTCCTCCCCATCTGGCAAGGGCATATCCAGGTCTCCATGGAAATTAGTGCCACTGCATGGCCAATCCTCCACAACGATTTTATATCATCGTAGCAATAAAAAGAACGTTGGTTGGTACGACATTTGCTGACCCCCAGTGATCCTGGTCATCAAACGGCTCCAGTGGGCCATCTACGAATCACGTGGCATAGGAGGATCATCCTCAGTCAAATGATACTGGAAAAATGGCACTTGCTCCAGGAAAAAGGTCACAAGTACTGATCCAAAGCCAAATTGCTTCAGATTCCCCCCCTTGGCCTTGGACAATTGGCGCTTGATGTTCATCTTCATGGCCTCTTCCAAGTTGAAGATCGTAGGAGATGTGCAGTCAATAGCGTAAAGGAACTTCAAATTTTTAGTCTCATGTTCCACCTGGGACCCCACCACTCTATTAATGGTCAACGGAAGCACCCTTAGTGTCAAATCCCACACACTGGAAATCTCGATCTTCCCTCTTTTGGATTTCAGGGCCTTAGGACAATGCTCGGCAAGCAGGGAAGATATGCTTGCCCCAATCGGACGTGACCCATACAAGTTCACTAGCTCCCCTTTGCGGGACAGCCCAGTGATGAAGTAGATGTCTAAAGTTGTCAACTTCAACTCCTAGTCCCCAATGACAAAAATCTCACGATTGATGTCCCAAAGGCTTATCAAGTACTGAAGCAATTCAGGCTGGGCCGGAATCCCTGGTGTAAGGAAAAATTTGAGGAGCCCGCAAGCTCTCAAAGCCTCCAGGAAATTTGGATCATTCATTGCCTGGGTGTCCACATCTTCGTGTTCGCTTTCCTTCCAATGCACCATTTTCGGCAATTTCTCTCCCGCAAAAGCCATTTATTTGAGTTAATCATCAATTTTGACACATAAAATTCAAGTTTAACAGTTAGTTCTTTAGGAAAAATGGTTTTTCCCCTTTCACAACACTAATGCACCTCTTTAAGAAAAAGTCACACCGGCTGGCGTGGATGGTTGTGCAAATAACTCTCAGTTGGCGTGATCCCGTGCCCAGAAATCGCGCCGACCGAGGGTGAAACATTTTCTCAAAAACGTCCCTAAAAATCCAATAAAATGGCTAAAAACATAAATAAATGGCATGAAAATGGAGCTCAAGGCTTGGGTTGTTACCTGGAACTGACGGTTCGTCGATTGACCTCCCAGATCTCCTGCAATCTACTCTAGAAAAACTAGGGCAAAAGTGGGTAAAATGTCTTCACTGCAAAGGTAAAATAGTAAATGGAAAAAATATATTTACTTTTCCCCTTTTTATTCATTTTTCATGAAAATATCAGGTTTTTTAAATAGTTTTGACCGATTTTGCCTCAAGGACTCGATAATACACTTTGACTTACTTGTGCAGCGACAGGTGTTTGATGATGGTGATGAGTCATGTTTAAGCTCTTTTCTCAACTCGTTAAACCCATATGAAAATATCACCAAGTACTTTTCCCTTTTTGACTCGTTAAAGAGAATAAAAATGGGGGGTCCACTTTCAACTCTTTTCCGACCCTTTAAAAATGAAAAGATGGTCATGCTCTTGTCGTTTCGAACTCGTTAATGGATGTGAAACATTGTGCGCCTAGTATAAGTTTACCCCTTTTTGGGATGGGTGGCACTATTTACGAAAAGGGTACTTCTTAACTGAAATGTTCAAGTGGTTCTCTGAAGTATTATTTTCTACCTTTTCGGGCTCGAGAGACACAAATGTACGAAAAGGGACCATGTGGAGTTTTCTTTTATGTGTCTTTCTCAAACTCTCTACACATGAAAAAGATACCGAGTTACACCTTTATCAGACTCGTTAAACTATTAAACGACATCGTATTTGTCACCATGACAAACACGAGCTTCTCCTTCCTAGGGCTCGTTAAACTTACTAGGTTGGATTCATCCGAAGAATGAACTTACAATGCAAGCATATGCTATCCCCTTCAAGTTTGCGATTAAAAAATAATTGGGGTACTCGCTAGAAATGGTGGGGGGAAATTTGGAAATCTATCGAGTCGTGTTGGAAGCTTACTCTTGAACATGACACCCTTTACTTCGTGTCAGGTTGGGATATCCTCCTTTGTATCATTGACCTTCCTTGGTTTGGGCCGTTCATTTTTTCCTTCCATTTGATCTCTACCACATCATCATTTGACAGAGATCTCAATTTATGTATATGTATCTTTACTTGATTTCAGGTTTTCCGATGGCAGACTGGTTCCCCGTACTGATTTATAAAGCATTTCATCCCTCACTCCAGCTCGGCCTTCACGCTTTAGGGGGCATCTATTACATAACATTTTGTCACTGTCCCTGTACTCCCTGTTCTTTGATCCTGGAGGACCTCTACAGTGAACCCCGCATGCTTTGCCTTCATGGAGAAACTCCCATTATGTCCCTCTTCATGAGAAGATCATTTCCCTTTTGCACCATTTCCCCTGAAACTTCTGTTTTTCCCAATTTACAAGACCGGCGCTAATGACCTTTGTCTCCCCCGTGCGAATGTGCATAGATTAGCACTATTCCTCGCGCCAATCGATGTGACTGAGTTGTGTTCCAGTCGCATCGGTCTTGTTATGGAAAGTTTTTTAAATTAGAGTTGAAGCTTCCATCTCTAGAAGCTCTGTAACGGAATTCTGGTAAATGGTTTGGCCAGATGGGGTTGAGGATGACCATTTGGGCTCCTTTCCCCTATAATGATGGAACTACCTGAAGTGATAATTCCTTCTCCCTTGAGAAGAGGATCCATCTCCCATCCATCTTTCCTCTATAAACCTCCCTTCTTCCCAAGCATAAACTAGAGTGTGAAAATCAGAGTTAGAGTTTTCGCTGAGTGTGAATATACTATTTTAGAAAAGCAAGCTATTACTAGTTGTAGCCATCTAGTTGTGTGAAGGAGAAGTGTGTTTGGTTTGGAGTGAAGCCTAAACAGAAGAGTCTTTAAACTATTGTTGTTTGAAGCCATCATGAAGTGCTAGCAGAAGTGTGTGGGAACCTGGTCTTGTCAAGATGAATGGTTGTAGTCTCTCTTTGATATTAATATTTTCAATTATTGATTTATTTCCTACATGTTCTGTAATATTACATATTCATGTCTTAATGCTTCTTGACTTATTAAGTAGGTTGAATTACAATTTGTCTATTGTTATGTTTGTGTGCTATTGTTGTTTACTTGTTTCAGGAGCTTGAAGAATGAAGCGTGAGATTGCTGGAGTGAGCAAGTGAGGACATCATCAAACATGATGAGCGACCAAGAGGTAGGCCCTCTTGATTGGTTATAACCTAAAGAAATCTCCCATAGAGTGTATCTGTTGTGGCTAGACCCATTATCGGGCTAGAGGAATTCATTCGTGTCCACACTTATAATTTTACTTCACCACAATACTATATTGTCATTCTCATGAATATTGTTCATCCATAAAATGTTGATGAATTTATTGCATTTCAGAATGCATTGGAAAAAATAATGATCCAACTCATGAATAATTATTTTTTCATCCTAACTAGATATATCAAATTCAAAACATAATTCACTAAATATTGGTCATATTCTTAGAGTAGTGGCATGGTATCATAAATAATTTATGTAAAATTTCATAATGAAACTCAGAGGATTTCATAGAGTTTCGTGCTCCCAATGTTTTCAAATTTTGGGAAGTCATCCCCAATGTTGAGAAATTTAGCATTGTTTATCTTGTTTCAAGCTCCCAATTGTTGGCATTATGGTACATGTGTTTTCCTTGATGGAAAATCACATATATGATAACCAGATGTATCCACAGGTCAGTTCAGAAATGATAAAGTGATGTATGATGGCAACTCACATTGTAACATATCAATTTAGAGGTAACAGAGTAATGGCATAGAAGAACACGATGATGGAACAAAAGATTATAGATCAGAATCAAGAAATTGAGGAAAGAGAATGTTTTAAGTTGTATACGTTGTTTAACCTAGTCTAAGTCACGTATCCACACATATACCCAGAATAAATGGCATATACATAGGCTCGCAATTTCACAGAAGGAAAAGCGTGTATGGGATGGAAAATTAAGGTTAAAGAATACCAAGGGTCCTAACAATGGTATTAGCCCAAAATATTGAGCAGAATAATGGTTACTTGATCCCATCTAAGAATACCATAGGTTCTAAGTGTTGTTTTGGTTCATGGTATTGACAAAGGCTCTAAGTATATAAGGAGGAGAAGATCAAAGGGCTAAAATGTGAAGTGAAAGGGTTTTTCATGAATACTTCTATTTGAAGTATATTTTGTGTTGTAAGGGTTATGGTTATGATATAGATTTGAAACATCTTGTGTACCCTTGGATACAATGTTGGATCAGGATCATGAGACCTGAAAGGACTTATCATTGTTTGATCTAATAATGGATAGGCTATATATGAGTGTTAATGCATCTTTTATCCTTTAAATGCTATGATCTAGGTATATCTAAAGTTTTGAAAAGTTGCGAAGTTATAAGTCATTATTTGCAGATCTATACGAAGGTTCGCCTCGGTGAAGGAGTGTATACACGTGGATTCGACACTTCCAAGTAGCGTATACATAGGAAGGGATTGTTGTTCAGAAATGACTGATCTATCTAATCAATGTTGTTGTTTGTCAATGATTTCTTCATTAGATCTGAAGTTAAACTAATTGTATAAGGAGATTGAGTCTGGCTGATTGATTGATCGAGTAAGAAGGGTGATCTTTTGCTGCTATCTGTTTAGAACTCTGTAATATGACAGTAGAACTTCATAATGTATTTGGTTAGTACAATTGTTGGTCTAAAATATTTATTATTCAGTATATTTAGAGGTATATGAAAGTTGAGTTACAGAAAGTATCATATACATGCAAGTTGTCCTCATTGAAGTAGCGTATACATTCTGACATATGATTTTGAGGTTGCAGTTGGTTCTGGTTGTTGATGCAGTGTTTTGGGTTCAGCTCTGTGTTCTGGTGACAGTGATCTGACTGATCAGATTGATTGATTGTGTTTTTCTTCAGAGTTGATGGGTTTCCGTGATTGGTTGATGCAGTTGTGTTTGATGGTTGTATTGCAGTGGTGATTGATTTTGAAATTCAATGTTACTGATGGGTCCAGTCTGAAAATTTGATGAAACATGGCCTACATATTGTGTTGATGTGTACCAAGAGTATCTAGTATGAAAATTTATGAAATGTAGAGGTGGTAGCCTTCTGTAGGCCGACGCCTACATACTAGTAATCATATCAGCTAGTACACGAGCTAGGGGGTTGGAGCTCCCTTGTAGTAGAAGATGGAAAACGAGTGAAGGTTGTAGCCTTCAGCAGGTGGATGCTTGCGTACTGTAAAGAGTCTGCACCAGTACAAAACTTGTAAACACTTTTAATAATAAAAAGATTGAAGACTGAGATGAAAGAAGCGGTGGTTTTTTCCCTCATTGAGTTTCCACCTAAAAAAAATCCTGGTGTTCATGTGTGCTGCTTATGTGTGTTGATTTATTCTATTCTTACTACATCTGTTACTGCTTAGTAAATGCATCACACTCTGATTTAAGTTCAACAACCAATGAATTAGTTGTTTTACAAGTTTATTATCTATACGTCGGTTTCATTCATCAGAGTCATGGACATACGTAGTTTGGTTTCTGTAAAATCGCGTAAACAGTTTGAAAAAAGTAAATTATTTCTGTGAAAGTTTAAACACTGATTCACTCCCCCTCTTAGTATTTTTCCCAACAATGACTTGGCTTTCAGGAAATCCATCCCCAACTTCCTTTTGAGTTCTTAAAAATTCCAAAATTATTGAAGTACATGCCTAAGTTGATCAAGTTATATATAGTCATATGTGAGTACAATTTGCAAAGCTTCTAATGTTGACCCCTTTCACTAGTCACTAGGTGGGGCCCACATGAGCTAGGTCTTACACAAAATATAAAAACTATAATGGTGTGTTTTTAGAAAGAAAAAAATGGTTGTAACCTATAATACTTAGAACAACCTTTCCAACAAGCCCTCAATTTCCCAACTCCAAGTTGATATGACTAGCCTACAAAGTACACAATTTGCACATTTCCAAGAAGATAAATTTCATAATCATGACTTCATTATAAAATTTTATTTTGAATAAAATATAGACAAAATTTTGGCCTAGTGATTATGTAGGGTTATTTGAGACCTTCTCAATGGTATATCATCTATTCGGTTTTGACCCTGATTGTTTAGAAATAACTTTCTCAAGATCAAGACTAGTTTCAAGGTAGTAGCTTTGTGGCAAAGGTTCACAAATTAAAAAGTGTTGTTGTTGGCCACTACAACAATTTTTCATATTTTTTAGGTTGTACCTTACATTGAGACCTTTCCAATGACATTATTTTCCTCATTTTGAAGTCAAATTACTTGTATAAATTCCTTGTAGATTCAAACTTCTTATTGTAATATGCTAAAACAATTGACTTGAATATACTCTACTCATCAACAAAAACAATAAACGATCGATGAAATCACGAAGCATAAAAGAGAAAGAATTCAATCACACATAACACAATAATTTTCCGGGGAAAGCCACAACTAAAAACACCTGCTATCTGCATATTGCATTAATTAGCAAATATGAGAAGATTACAATACTTTTCTCAAGCCTAAGTAACCTCTGCACTATATCAATCTATCTCACTACTTCCTAGACAAGCTTAAGCCAATACTTAGCCAATTCTGTTGTCTGCCAAGCTCCTATTTCCTTTCACAGTTTCCTAAAGAATTAGCCCATATTTAATTGGGAAACTCCACAAATATGAATTGCGCAATCTTCATAGGCCTTCCTCTAATTTAATGCACCACCTGTACAATCTAGATGATTATACAACTGATAGTACACTGCCCCTTAACTCCAATCTCAATTGGGTCTTTCTTTGATCTGACATGCATGAGTTAATTATGAGTGAATATTCAGTTTACTGGTTGATCAGTGCTAGTTACACCCCAATACTGCAGGTTACACCCTACTATTGGATCTTGCACTAACTCCTGCATCAGTTGGAACTAGTTTAACTAAATTAAATAATTACAACTCAAAAGAAACTCAGCCAACGCTTCTAAAAAATAGGAGACGCTCTACATGACTCTAGTTAGACCCTCTACTCGAATTAACAGAGCCAACTAAGTCAAATTAACTTAGTTAACTATTACAAGTTGTCATGAGATGTGGAATTACAATTTAATTCCGAATTTAATTCAAGGACAAAATTAAACTAGGATTTTCTTGTTGCATTTTCAACATGACTAAGAGAAATCATAAGTATCTAAATTGTTTTGAGGGTGTGGCCAGCGCAATGCACCTAGCAATCTTTTTATGAGATATATCCTAAGGAAAAAATACTTTTACAAAAACATATAAATATCACCATTAAAACATATACAATATTCACCATGCATTGAACCATAAAAACATATACAATATTCACCGTGCATTGAACCATTAAAAAATATATTTGTACTAAAAAAATAGGGTTTTCATCAATAAACTTCAATAGTGGGTTTCTATGGTTTTCAATGGTGGTTATGTGGTAGTTTTCATATTGTGGGTTTTGTGGTGGTTTTCCTATGGTGGGTTTTTTTGTGTGGTGGTTTTCATTTAAAATTAATTCATTTATTCATTTGCAAGCAAAAAAAATTACAAGAAGCATACAATGGCATAAAACCTACCTCGAGATCCATATATTTTGCAGTTGTTCATAGGTTTGTGCAATCCTTGGTCTAGCTTTGGGCAGCTAGTCGAGTTTCTGGGTGATTGGATCAAGCTCTTGGCTCCTTAGTTGAGCTCCTTTTCTCCTTGATCGAGCTCTCAACTCCATTGTTTGTGCAAAAATGCATGTGCAAACTATGGCAAGGCTATTAAAAGAATTAGGCTCGATCGAGCCTTTTTTTTTAAAGAATCCGTGCCAAAACAAACAAGTTTTTTTTTGTGGGAATTTTAAAAAGATAGCTTGATTGAGCTCCTATGTAACCTTAGGTTATGTAGGAGCTCAATCAAGGGTTTGTTTTATAGATCGATCAAGCAATATATAATCCCTTAAATAGTCCGATTAAGGGCTAAAATATTGCTCGGTCGAGTGCTTCAAAAGTGCTCGATAGAGCTGCTTTTCTTCACCCCCAAGCTCCTGTGCTTGCCAAAAAATGTAAGCGACCTCCGTGGCCACACCCATGTAAAGGGAATATCACTATAATGCCTGGACAAACATGATTATCCCTTTACCATGTTTCCCTTATGACTTGGATAACTTGTCTACTATAGTGCAATTGTATTTGTTGTGGAGTTAAGTAACACTAGGACCAAACCATATTAATTTTAGGCTCTCAGAAGTGAAGTTTTACATTTAGGGGAAGTTCATGAAGTAGTTGAATGAACCATGTACACGAAGGACATCCTAGTGAATCAACATATACACAACTAATTACCCAGGTATTTTAATGGATGGTGGCTCTTTTATATGGATGTTGAAATTCTAGTGATGTCTAATTGAGGTACAAAAGGAAAGTACCAGGTTGGACCGGACATATTTTTTTTGTTATATAAATAAATTTCTCTTCTTCCACATTTTTAATAAAAATTTGTCAAATTTGAAATTTAAAATATCACAAATACATTCTCATAACCCATCTAATAATAAATCTGTTCATCTCTACCATTAACTCTCAACCAAAATTATTAGTTATAGATATTGGTCCCCATGAGTGGTTCATGTGTATCTTTCTAGGATGTCCATAACTATTAAATTTATCTAGATTACAGATTTTAAGAATATCTCTTAATTTAAGCGACAGCTACCCAGTCAAACAATTGACCTAGCTGCTATCCATCCATTTATAAAAATATCCTAAATCTAGCCTAAGAATGAGACTAAAAATACTAGTTAAAAAAAAAAAAAAAAACAAAAACAAAAATAAACTATCTTGTTTTTTAATTATATTTACTTCAGAGAAAAAGGGAAAAAATGATATATATAATTTATTTAAAAAGTCTTACTAAACTTAAAAATTATTAACAAATAATGAAATAAGCAGTCAACGACTTTAAGTAGATTGAAAGCCAAATTCGAGGAAAGCAACATCAAAGATTTCAAACTTCAATGTTTTCGTTGAAATTTTTAATTCAAATCGCAGTGAAGGATTTGAAAGTGAAAATATATTTAATGACAATCTCGTTATCAAAGTCAACTTCGAGGAAAGTAACAGCAACCAGATTTCGAACTTCATGTTTTCGTTGAAATTTCAACGATTTCAAAATTAAAAACATTTTCTTCGAGAAGTGCTCCTTCAGATCTTCTCAGAAATAGAAATTAAAGAATTCTCAACACATTTAGCGAAATCTAATTATTTTATTAGTAACTTGTTCACTGTGAATTAGTTGTTCTACAGATCTTGATCTTGATCGTGAGAAGTAGCGCTGATAAAATAAATATATGTAATTGTTTACAATATATAAATGTTTTATAATTGAGGTTTATAGTAATCATCACTTAAAATCTGGTTAAAAGAATTATTAGTGACTTAAATCGGTCATATACCATGGTGATCTTAATCAAGATGACGTGGAATGGATGGCGGATCTATTTGGTTATGAGATGCAACCTATTAGTTTGGGTATCAAATATCTGGGTTTCATGTTAAAAACTCATTGCTATTCTTCGGCGGACTGGTTATGGATTCTTGAGCGTTACTACAAGAAAATATCATCATGGGAATATAGATGTCTTTCTTTGGCAGGTCGAGTTGTTCTGGCGCAATCTGTACTAAATCAACTGGCAATCTATTGGGCACACCCCTTTTATCTTCCTGCATGCATCATTCAATCGATGAACAGACTCACTGCTTCTTTTATATGGGGAGGACAGCCCGGAAAAAAGAAGTATCACCTCACAAAACTCTCCCATATATTTGCTCCAAAGATTCATGGTGGTTGGGGTCTTATAGATTTGCGATCTTTTAGTAAGGCTTTGCTCTGCAAATCCTTTTGGAGAGGTATTAATGACGATGGCATTTGGGGATCGATTATACAGAACAAATACCTGGGTGGTAAAGATTTATCATATTGGTACAGGAAATGAAGCATTGGGTCGGCACATGGATCGCCTATATGGCGGAGTCTGAGGAAAATTGAGGGCATTATACAGAGGAATTTGCTTTGGCATTTCCAATCGGGAGATAAAATATTGATTGGCAGGGACACTTTAATGTGTGGAAAGGAGGAGCTCAACATTTCGGGGTCCTTATTATCCTTTTTTCACAGGTTGGGCATCTTCTATTGGGATGGTTTGATTCGGATCTGGAGTGGACCTTTCCCCATTTGGTACGAGCCTTCAGATTTGCATATGCTTCCGGATATGGCTATTTTATGGAATCCCATCTTAACAAAGCTGAGATGTGGGGGTTTCTTCAGATCATCTACTCACGACTTCTTATCTTGGCGGATCTCTGACAGTATGGGTTCTATATATGTAAAGGACATTTATCGGCTTCTGTTAATGGAGGGTCTTTCACAAAATTTGGATGTTTTCCCAGTCTCCTTCTAGAAATCAGGTTGCCAATCAAAAATGATATATTTTGCTTGGCTCACCTATCACAACAAAAACTTGACATGGGAGAATTTAAAGAAAAGAGGTTGGATCGGCCCAAGTATTTGTCCTTTCTGTCTATCAGTGGAGGAGAACAATCTCCACATATTCTTTCTCTGTAAGGTAGCTCAGCAGATTTGGACGCTCCTAAATGCTAGTTTTGGTCTTCATTTTGAACCTCCAGCGTCTGTCAGGGATGCTTTCATCGTTATCAGTAAGGAAAAAACGTCGGGTCTTTATATCTTTATTATTATTCTATGGTGTTTGTGGAAATGGTGAAACGATTATATTTTCAACATGAAGAGATCTCCAATGGTGAATCTATTCTCCAATATATGCTCCTTCATCGAAGAAGTCCCTCCTCCCTCCGGGAAGTCTCCTGGCAAGAATATATCTCCTCCTCATATGGAATTTTCCACCTGGCCCAGGGCTTTTTTCGATGGGGCCGAGCAGAAAGGAATTTGTGGCCGTGGTTTTCTTTTGATGGCTGACTCAGATTGCGCTTTCTATGTCCATTGGAATGGTGGAAGAGGGACCAACATGATGGCCGAGATGATGGCCCTCGGTGGTCTCTTGAATATGTGTCTTTTTCTAGATCTTCATGATGTCACAATCTATGGAGATTCCCAAGTGCTGGTAAATTTTGTTTCTCAAAAAAATAGCATCACACAATCTCATCTTGCTGGTTGGTTGGAAAGGATCCAGTTTTTATGGAACGCATTAAAAGGTGCAACTATAAGCTACATCCACAGGGAGCTCAATCAGGAAGTAGATTGCCTCTCGAAAAAAGGGCTTAAGGAGGCTCCGGATATATGGCATCTACAGGTTCAATCAGACGACATAAACACAAGCATACAGGACTTTTCTCCTTCTTTCCAACTTGTTTTTACTTAAGCTTCATTTCTGTTGACAGTTTATTGTCGTTTTTCCTAACACTGAATCGATCATAATTCTCCATATGCTGGGAGTGTTTTTTGGTTTTTTGACAAGATCATTCACCTTGCTGATATCTTCTTGTTATATGGCAGACAGCTATATAGTCTCCCCTGTCTTGTTCTTCATCCGATGTATACTGAGAGCTTACCATATGAACTTTATAGGTGGATAGTCATGCCTGCTGATCTGATATTTTTGTTCAGTTGCTCTCTGTAGAAACATGCTTACAAGCGATCATGCTCATTATGTAGACTTTTTTATATCTCTTATATAAATTATATAAAGCTTTTTCTGACCTGAAAAAAAAAACTATTTGCAATTGGCAATTTGCACATGTTCTTTATCTTGCATCGTTAGGGACGGCTGCTTATTGCCTCTCCACTCGGGTTCGACCCTCATGCATGTATTCGTTGCTCCGTAGCATATGTTTCTGATGACACTCCGCTGCTCCACATCGTATGTAAATCACGCTTCTGTAAAGTATGTATATGTACAAATTGTGTTCTCGGGTTAATGAAAGCTTCCCAAACACATTTTTAACAACTATTTGCAATTGGCAATAAGGTGTAAATCAGGGTTCTGTAAAGTATGTATATGTACAAATTGTGCTCTTTGATTAATGAAAGCTTCTATAAGTGAGACTCACCTCAACACATTTTTAAGAACTATTTGCAATTGACAATAAGGTGTATGACATGAATACCCCACATTTTTAACAACTATTTGCAATTGGCAATAAGGTGTATGACATGAATACCTATTGTTTTGTAACCATGTTTTTTTTTCACATCTCTGGTTTACAGTGATCCTGCTAAAAGACATTCCCTTAATATATAATTCACAGAGTAATTAAATATGAATTTATTTAAATCTTTAATACCCAATTCAAATTATTACTCTCTCTGGTAAGTTATTACTCTCTCTTGTTTTCATGATGCTTGAGGCATGGATGTGGAAAAATTAAACTTGGGCTTGAATAATTTATAGATATCCATCTATAATATGTAAAAGTTAAAATAATGTAAGAAAAAACAATAACCACAAAAAAAATAGATTTTTAAAATATAACTTTTATTCATTATAATAATATAATTGAAAAGACAATAAATAAATAATTAAAAATCGACTACATGAAAACCCATCATAATACCACTGCTCATTTTGATTTAGCTTTACTGTGATATGAAAAAGTGAATAAAAATGGATCACATTGTTCAATTATCAATATTTAGTTAAAAAAAAATCCATTAAATAGGTTCTTAATATTTTCAAACTGTGCACAAAACATCTTTAAAATTTATCTAGAACATCTCAAAGATGACTAATAAATTATAAAACCTAAATAAAATTCTTAATAAATAAAATGTTTCATAAAACTCAATTACCAAAATGCTAAAAAGTCCATATATTTCCAAAAAATGCATGCATGTTTTCAATAGTGTTAAAAACGCTCATAGATTTCCAAGGCTCGTAAAATCTATGGATATGGCTTTCCAAAACTTAGAGATCACTTACAAAAGGACAATACAATTCAAGTTTTGGTCAGCCGATGTAATATTTCACTTCTTTAAGGTGAAAAAAACAGCGAGAATATCTTGTTCGCGTCGATAGCAAATTTTTCTTCACACAAAATTATGTTAATGTCCTCCATAGTATACTATCAACACGAGAGTCATTAATCATGATGGGTTGTTGGATGGAGGTAATGACTAGATCAAAGTAAAGCTCTAAACCTATTGGATTTTTTTTTAATTTCGAGTTTACGTTTAACTATTTATAAAAATATTAGGTTAGATTTAATAAAATATAAAAAAGTGTTTATTAAATTTTTATTTTAATTATAAATTAAATATAAATTATTAAATATATACACTTTTTTATTTTTTTATTAGATATATATTGGAAATTTTGTAAAAATTTGTTGTGAAGTACAGGGGGTCAACACGAACCATGTCTTCGTTTTATAGATGTTTGTTGATCTCTGGACAGGTGAATAGGTTGGCAACAAAAATTATCAATTAAGTGGTTGGGGGCTTATACCACCGACAAGCACTCAACGTCATATTTCATCACGCTGCGAGAAGGATATTGTCATGCCCACAAGTCGTCATTGGTGAAGTGCGACGAGTTGGGGGACATGCTCTCATTTTAATGCAACGAGTTGCGGAGAGGCGAGTCGTGTGCAACAAAATACAACAAAGGCATGAGTTGCATGCGATGAAAATGTGACGATGGGACGAGTTTATACGAAGGACGGAAAACCGCACGGTGGGGTGACGCTGACCCACGAGTTGGGCGAGCTGACTTAAAGGAAGGGTGAACTGTTGTGTGGGTGACCAAGTTGTATGGTCGGCCTGAGCAAGCCGACCCACTCTTAAACATGGCAAAATCGTATATATAAGCGGAGGGCAAATGGTGGCAAACATCAACCAACAAGAATCAACGCAAGTCATAAGCAAGCCAAGTAAAGTGGTAAGCGAAGGGCGAAGAGCATAAGGTGCAAGCCGAGGTGCAGGCAGAGAGGTCGGGCTGAAGCACAAGGCCGAAAACATAAAGGATCGAGTGCAGGTTGGCAGGGGGATTGGTAGGCAAGTTGCCTAGGCAAGTTGAGCAGACTGCCGCAGGGTGAGCTGCCAAGGGCGCATCTACACGAAGTTCTGAACGGGTGGGCAACTGGGTGGACAAGCGGTTTGGGTGAATGAACAATGACAAAAGGGTGGAACAAATCGGCGGTGCAGTGTCAGGCACGTGCATGGTGGGCGAGCCAAGCCTGGTGAGCAAGCAGGTTGCACGAGCACAGGCGCCCAACCCACGAGTTGGGAAACACGGTTATGCGACGAGTCAAGGGGCACAGAAAAACGAGAGGGCATAGGCAACCTAGTTGTGTGATGAGTCAAGGGGCACGGAAATATGAGCGGGCGCGGGCGACATGAGTTGTGTGACGAGTCAAGGGGCACAGGCATGATGAGCCAAGGGCGCGGGTGACACGGTCGTGCGACGAAGTGAAGGCACGGGCACAACGAGTCAGGCAGTGCGACACGAGTTGGGGTGAGTCTAAACGATGGACCGGGGCAAGGCTGAACGATGAGCTGGGGCGAGATTGAATGACAGCCGAGTTGGAAAGTGAAGTTGGGAGTTTTGCCAAGGTATATTTGGGGTTGCCTTGAAAGGCTGATGTTGTACATGAACTTGTAAAAACTGGATTATTATATATTGTTGGGCAGCTCCAATCAGGGAGTTTCCCCTCCCTTGAAGAATATTGTACTTGTGTACTTTTATATGAATGATGATAAAGATGAATGTTTCTACTCTGTAAATAAATAATGAATGTTTAGTAAAGTGAAAAATATTCTAAGTGTTTAATGTTAAGCGTAGTTCATACTTGAAAGTATTGGTGAAAAGAAATCGGTAGTGGTGCCACACCTGCCTATGTGCGGTTGAAAGACCACTGCCACAATAGGGGCGTGACAAGTGGTATCAGAGGTTGATTCAGTTGAACCAGATTTACAAAAGTTTATGGTTGCTACTGGATCAAAAAGGAAGCTGATGGCAATTCAAATGGAGGAACCTCAGGTTGTGACAGAGGAATCTAGCACGGAAGCTGAACCAGACCTTATGGATAGAGTGGTAGATAGGATTGAGGAGTTAGCATATGACTTAGCTTCGGTCAAGTCTGAATATGTTGAACATAGAGATATGGCAACAAGGTTGCAGGGTAAATATACGGAGTTGAAGGAATATTTTGAGGACCTCAAAATCTGATACGACTATACAAAGTGGTTGTATACACAAACAAAGAAAGAACTCAAAGAGATTGGAGCTGCAAGAGACCAAGGTTTGGCAGAAATCTTGAATTTGTAGAAAGATCATGGAGATGCTTGGAATGAGATAGAGGTTTTGAAGAAGGCAATTGGGAAAAGTTCTGGTGGAGGAGTTCCTCATGTCAAAGTCAAGGAACCCAATTCTTATAACGGGACAAGAAGTGCAAAAAATATTGGTAACTTTTTATGGGACATGGAGCAATACTTGGAGCGTTTAGGAATGTCTAATGAAGAGGCCAAAGTTAAGGTAGCTGCTCAATTCTTGACGAAGGATGCTAATATGTGGTGGTGAAGAAAGATGGACCAAATTGCTAATGGCGATGTTGCGGAAATCACTTTGTGTGATGGCATGAAGAAAGTTTTGCAAGCTCATTTTAGTCCACAAGACGAGACATGGGATGCAAGGATGAAGATAAAATACATAAAGAAAACAGGGAGCCTACAAGCATATCAATGAGAGTTCTCAAGTGTAGTTTTGGAACTACCTAATATGGCAGGAAGGGGCAAGGTGTTCAATTTCATTATAGGATTGAAACCTTGGGCACTTAATGAGGTGAAGAGGCAAAATATTAAGACACTTGAAGAAGCTTTTGTAGCAGTTGATTTTTTGGTAGAACATTATGATGAAGGAACCAAAGAGAGAAAGAAGAAGACTAATAAAATGAAAGAGAATTCTACGAAAAGAAGAGCCTTCGAGATCGTATGATAAGGCAAAGACAAAGAAGCCCTTGAAGTGTTGGATTGTGAAGAACCACATAAGGTGAATAATTTTCCTTCAAGACTAAAAGTGGCAGCGATGGCACAATCCGATGCGCAGAAGAAGAAAGAAGAAACTTTCATTGGAGTTATGCAAATTCTAGGAGCCGCAGTGGCTACGAAAGTGATCTCACGAAGAGATCCCGAAAGGAACCAATGGGAATATGTGGAGATGAAGATTGGGAAAGACATTGTTCTCACTATGGTGGATAGTGGTGCAACTCATAACTTCATGAGTGAAGATACTACGAGGAATATTGGGCTGAAATTTGTTCCAGTTCAAGAACAATTGAAAGCGGTGAATTTTCCACCTAATTCTATGATTGGTGTGCTTGAGAAGGTCGATGTGACACTAGGTGAATGGACAAGAAAATTCAATTTCACGGTGGTACGAATAGATGACTATGAAGCTATACAGGGCATGGAATTTATGAAGCAGTTTGAAGCTATGATAGTTACACACATGAAGAAGTTGTACATTTACGACATGCGAGAGGAAGTACCCATTGGTGTACCAACCATAGGGGCTACGACAACTGAATGTAAGTTAACAACGATGAATGTGGAGGATGTCAAGCGGGATGAAGAAGTCTATAAGATGTTGTATTCTACAGAGGAAAAACTTATGGAGTAGTCATAGGTGATTAGAGTTGTCTGACAGTATCTTGGATCTATCAAGTAGACTAGAGGCAATGAAGAAGAATGAGGATGCTAGATCGGATGATCAGATGGAGAGTCAGGAAGCATACTTACAGAGATTGGAAGTGGAAGATCCTGATAGATGGATTGAGCTGATATGTGAGGAAGAAGGAGAGCCTTTAGGCTCCACTTCCTCCTGATCTTCTTAGACTATCATGGAGATGAGGCTCATTGTTAGCTACTCATGGAAGTGAGTCTCCAACATTTTTAGCAGACATATGGGGTGAGATGAACATTATTGGCAACAATGTGTAGTGATGAGTCAAGATGATGTAGAGGCATGCGTTCTTATGAAGGCGATGTATGGTTGGATTAGCAACCCAAATAATCACTAACATGAGGGGACCATCACATGATTTTCTTGCAAAGTTTGGCATATCTATGACATGAGGCAGGTCAGAGGTGGACACATCTGGATTACACATACACACATTTGTGTGGACTTACAGCCTTGGAAATGGTGGTTGCTGGGATGGTGTTGTCGAGGATGACAACCTTTTAGAGTGGGGAAGTATGTCATGCCCACGAGTCGTCATTGGCGAAGTGCAATGAGTTGGGGGACACATTCTCGGTTAAACAAGATGAGTTGTGGAGAGGCGAGTCGTGTGCGACTAAATACAACAGAGGCATGAGTTGCGTGCGACGAAAATGTGACAATGGGATGAGTTTATACGAAGGGCGAAAAACCGCATGAAGGGGTGAAGCCGACCCACAAGTTGGGCAAGTCGACTTGAAGTGTGGGCGAGCCGAC
Organism: Pinus taeda; assembly: GCA_000404065.3. NCBI lineage: Eukaryota > Viridiplantae > Streptophyta > Pinopsida > Pinales > Pinaceae > Pinus > Pinus taeda. The sequence continues at coordinate 79,200 of APFE030425448.1, forward strand.
TTAAAGGAAGGGTGAATTGTTGTGTGGGTGAGCGAGTTGTATGGTCAGCGTTGGCAAGCTGACCCATTATTAAACATGGAGAAACCGTATATATAAGTGGAGGGAACATGGTGGAAGACATCAACCAACAATCATCAACGTAAGTCACAAGCGAGCCAAGTAAAGTGGTGAGCGAAGAGCAAAGAGCATAAGGTGCAAGTCGACGTGCAGGCGGACAAGTCAGGCCAAAGCACAAGGCCGAAAACATAAAGGACTGAGCTGCAGGTTGACAGGTGGACCAATGAGTGAGCTGCCTGGGCGAGTTAGGTAGGTTGCCGCAGGGCGATCTGCCGAGGGCGCACCTACCCGAAGTTCTGAACGGATGCACATCCAGGAAGACGAGTGGCTTTGGTGAACGAACAATCGGCGGATGGGTGGAATAGTTCGGCGGTGAAGTGTTGAGCGCGTGCATGGTGGTCGAGCCAATACCAGCGAACCCGCACCCGACCCACAAGTTGGGAAACATAGTTGTGCGACGAGTCAAGGGGAACAACAAGATGAGAGGGCACCGGTGACCTAATTGTGCGACGATTCAAGGGGCGTGACAAGACAAGCGGGCGTGGGTGACACAAGTTGTGCAACAAGTCAAGGGGCACAGACACGATGAGCCAAGGGCAGGAGGACACGGTCGTGTGGCGAAGTGAAGGCACGGGAACGACAAGTCGGACGGCGCGACACGAGTTGGGGCGAATCTGAATGGTGGATCGGGGCAAGGATGAATGACGAGCTGGGGCAAGACTAAACGATAGCCGAGTTGGAAAGTGAAGTTGACAGTTTTTCCAAGGTATATTTGGGGTTGCCTTGAAAGGATGATGTTGTACATGAACTTGTAAAAACTGGATTAATATATATTGTTGGGAAATCTCTAACCAAGGAGTTGTCCCTCCCTTGAATAATATTGTACTTGTGTACTTTTATATGAATGATGATAAACATGAATGTTTCCATTGTGCAAATGAATGATGAATGCTTAGTAAAGTGAAAAATATTCCAAGTGTTTAATGTTAGGTGTATTCTGTATTTGAAAGTATTGGTGATAATAAATCGGGTAATAGTGCCACACCTGCTTATGTGCGGTTGAAAGACCATCGCCGGGATAGGGACATGACAAACACCATGGCTTGGCTCAAACTCGAAGCCCTGCCTCAAGAGGTCGAGTCAAGAAAAATAAAGGAAACCAGGAACAAGGTCAATCCAGTAACCCTAGACGCAAACCGAGAGGCTGCAAGCCGATGGTTAGCCTCATTAATGAAGCTGCAGAAGCTTACCACGAAGGCACAATAGAGGAAATTCATAAATTGATATAGGAATATGATGCGAATCTAAACGCCAAGCAAGATCAATGGAGATCGATGCAGAAGATTGGAGGATCTTATTGCGTGATCTAGCGCATACAAGTGGCCCTGTGACCTAGTTTAAACACACATTTCTTCTCTAATGGTCAATGAATGGGATTATGGGAAAGGCCCTGGAACAAATAATTTTGAACATGGCCACCACAGTGCAAGATTTCCCAAACTATAAACAGGACTTCTAGAAGCTCCTATTCTAAATGTAGAAGTAGGATGAGCACCTCCAATGAATTGAAAATCATTTGCCTTGCATACTTTCATCGACTCAACTCCTGGGGTCTACTACAAAAGACCCGATACCAGTGGAATCTGCTTCAGCTAAGGAAGCAGATTAATTAAAATGATGTCTCTTTCTGTAGTTTTTTTATACAGATAGCTTTTACTATTCCTTACAGTAATTACAGTTATGTCAATAGGCAAGTAGATAGTAGGATAAGCACAGACATATAGTTATATATTGCTTGGTTAGAAAGACTTAAGACTTTTCGTTTTTGAATAGCATACCATGTCTTTAGGTGTCCAACCTACAGGGAAAGTTGAGGCCACTTAACCATTTTAAAACTAATTGTAACTTGCTATTAAATCAATAGAAAAAAAATATTACCAAACTTGAAAAATAAATACAACACACACACACACACACATATATATTAAATACATAAATCAAGTTAATAATTAGTTGAATACATATAAATTAATGTATAATATGTCGTTAGATGTCATCCTTAATTAAGAATAGTGTTCATGTATATTACGATATATTTTTCATTTTATGATCTCAAAAAGTTGTTACATCTCATCATACACGTCAAAAAAAATGTAAGCATTCGTATTATAAAGAAAAGAGAATCAACATTTAAATGTGCATTACTTCAAGTCCTAAGGTTTTTATTTTATATGTTTAGGTTTTTATTTTACATGTTTATGTGGTGACAAATATAGTGTGCCCTTGCGAACAGCTTGATGTACTATCTCCCTTCAACCCTTTGAGCAAAATGTGGTAAAAGGAAAAGCCATGCCATGGACCAAACCCATCACCTTCAATTTCATATTCTTGGAGCATCCCATCTTCACCTTTTGAGGGATATGGATGGGGCTCTTATCACAATTTAAAATTTAAATTTAGTAGGAGTTATGTGAAATTGTTATTGTATCTATTAGATTAGGTTTTAAGGAATTAATTTTTCATTTTATTTATAATATATGGTTTTATAAGATATTTAGAATAATACAAATATGTTATTATTAACTGAAAAATTAATGGAAATCAAAATATCATTCGATCAATTTTGGTTTTGAAATTTGTATTCTATATATTTTAAGTTTTATATGCGCTTAACACAATGTTTAGCTTGGTGAAATACTTGTCTTTTTTGAGTGAATCAATAAGGAGATCAATTTGGGGTAAAGATTCATGACTCTTAATAGTGACTTTGTTAATGGCCTTGTTACGCTAAAAGACAGTGCTAAATTTTAGAGTTTTTTTATTACAAATATTATGTGTATTTTCAAAATTTAATAAGTAATAAAATATTTTATTATCACCATTTAATGAAAATTTGTAAGACAATATGGCAAGATGATCCAGAGATCAAAAATAGGCTCAAAAATTAAAGTGTTCAGAATCTCTTGAAACTGGCATTAAATCGTAGTGTTCATCGTCCTGATTCCAACACCGCTTGAATTACCTTAATCTGACGTCGTATGAAGAATTTATGATGTTATGAAGTTTTTGACCAACAACTAACAAGTCAAGCAGCAGGGTTGATTATGCTACTGACTGGGCAGTCCATACAACTGACATGGACCAATCTGGGCTCGATACGTGACACAATCGTACAGGTGCAAGTGGTACATTTTGATTGGTGGTTAGTGGTTGAGGTAGCCCAATAATAGGGTGCCATGTGGCCTAATAATAGGGTGTCACGTGGCCCATTGAGAGGGCGCCACGTGGTCCTCTATGACTGGTCAAATTTTTTTATAAGGGCCTCGACAGGGTTTGACCCCTAAGACCTCCTACACAACAACATAATTCTTTACCATCACACCATGATTGTGGTTCTTAACATACCATGGTCATGGGTTATATTTGGAGTTTAAGGGTTTCAGTGAGGGACAAGGAGGGCAGGGCGCTTGGCCCCAGCCCCAAGCCATATGTAATCAACATGACCAAGCAAAGGCGCTTTGGTGGAGAGAGCAGGGACTAGGCCCCAACCTTGCTTATATGGACAACCCATAGGACCATCGATGAGTGTGAAGGTGAGTTGGGTGGAGTTGTGAGTTTTAGCCCTGGGAATATGGGAGCCCATGTAACCACACGGAGGGGCCAGCAGAGGGGGTGAGCGGATAAGTCCTGGCCCCCAATTCTTGGAGTCGGTTATGACCAACGGCGGACCAGAGCAGAGCCAAAGCTGATGGGGGCAGGCGGTTAGCCCCAGTGCCCAACCATATGTCCACGATATGACTTGATCTTGAAACAGGAGGGGCTTAGCCGATGGGGGTGGGCAATTAGCCCTAGCCACAGGCCACATTGCATCCATGTGACCCTAGCCTGACACTTAGGGGTTATGGAGAAATTTAAAGAGGAGGAAATTTTCCCCATTTGCAACAAGAATCCCACTGACACCAGGCGAAATTGTCGCTCGACGGACTATGTAAATGGAGAAATCGTCTCACAATTAGTAGGTTTTGCCAAATTGCAGGACATATAGTAGAGCTTGGCTCCAAGAAGCATATCTTACTCAGTTTTTAACCTTTTCAAGCTCAAGAAGAGCCTATATAGGGTTTTTGAGTGTCCTCGACTCAATGGAAGCCTTTTGCAGAGTCAAGTCCTTTAGTGCTAGAGACAGCAAGACTTTTGCAACAATAGGGAGGGATATTTGAGCATGGAAAGTGCCTAGTTAGAGGTTTTCTAGCCTTAAAGTTTCATTTGCAACAGTTGTTACTTCAGTAGAGCAGTTATTTTCAATATTTTCTCAATGTGCTTATGAGAGAAGCCCTTTTCAACACTTCACTGTAGAGTAGTTATATGTTTATGTGTTTTGATTTTAGGTGGAGTTAAAGGACCTATTGTGAGAGAGTCCTTTTTCTGTTGATAATCATGACTTGATGTAGGGAGTCATATTTGTGAGTGAGAATTCTCTGTAGGAGAATGTTTCTTTATAGGAGAAACAAGCCACTCCAAATTCAACAAGTTGTAATGTGCTCATTTTCCATTGAAATAAATGTAGAAGGTCTAGCCATTAGAGTAAAGCCTGGAGATGTAGCCTAAGAGGGGTGAATTCCATTATCACTTACTAGTTTCTTCTTTTCATGTTTATCATATTGATTTGCATATGAATTGTTTCACTTTTAAGTTCATGTGAAAACTTAACTTGTCAGGTTGAAGGGGTTGAGAAACTAATTTTACATTTGAATACCCATTTTGTTATAGCTTGAAAAGTGTTAGAGGACGATCAAATTTTTCCTCCCACTTTCATATCAGTTGGTATCAGAGAGGATTCTGACTATATTAAAAGTATGGGAAAGAAACTGAAGCATGAAAGACTCCAAGAGTGGCAGGAGATTAATCTACCTCTTACAATGGAGAATGCAAACTAAGGAGACTGTTTGAAGTTGTAGAAGAGGAGAAAAGGAAAATTCACTTGAACTTACAACATATAGTGGAGGAACATACTGGTGAGTGTTCCGTCCCGAAAGCAACAAAGAATCCCTCCAAGATTAAACCAATCTACGGGCATGGTCTGTACACAGGATATGGATCCTATGATGAGAATGTTTCTTGTAGTTTTTATCAACATCTAAAATATTATCTCGATGTGTTAGTTGGTAAAAGTGGTTCGCTAAAGACATCATCCAATTCTTCATCAACATATGAAACGAAAAATATGGATAGTTGGAGAAAGGAGGTAATTAGTGTTTCTAGCTCTACTCCTTCAATTAATGTTGATGACACATATTTTGCATCTTTTGAAAAGAATACCAAGGGGATTGGTATGAAGCTTTTAACTTAGATGGGTTACGATGGAAGAAGCCTTGGAGTCAATGGCCAAGGTATCATTAATCCTATTAAAGTGAAAGAAGGACCACGATGTGAAGGATTCGGTTATGGCCATGAAGAAATTGGAGGGTGCTCCAAAATTGTCGAGGCAAAGAAATCATCAAGTGATGATATGTCACACCATCATGGTAGTGATAGTGCAAAATTGTCTTCTCGTCATGGTCACATTCCAAAAGACAAATATAAGCATCATGGGTATTCCAGAAATGTTGGTGATTTTGATCATTTATGGAAAATGTTTCCTTGTACATTTTGTGATGCAGCTAACCATTCTGCGGCTAAGTGTGAGAAACATAAGGTGATGGTCAAAAACATGGATCAATTCCTTGGGACAAGATATGAGGAACCTCTCCAAAGTATGAAGGATTCCATGTTTATGGGAAAGCGTAAGTATTTTAGTACCCATTGTAGCATGAATGGGCACCAAATTGAAAAGTGTTGGAAACTTCATCCAAAACTTTGTCCCAAGAAGGAAAAAAAAGGTCATGCGATCCCTTGCAAAGGAAGCAAAAAGTGGAAAAGTGGAAACTGATGTAGTTCCCAAAGTGGCCTTTGAAGAAGAGCAGGTGTAGAAAGAGAACCCATAAGCCTGGCTAAGCAACGAATGGATAGACTATTTTTTACAGTTAGCTTGCTTTGTAAAATTGTAATTACTTGTATATTCCCATTTGGGTACTTTGTAAAGTGAAGTCATGTACAAATCACTTATCTACAACAAGTGTATGCTCTTTGGCATGTTATGCTATTTTGGCTTGATGATGAGTCCATTTGTATGGGACTTTTGGGATGAGCATTTGCATTTCATCCAACATGTTTACAATTGTGTCAAGCACTCACCTATACAAGTATTTATATGTGAAGCTTGTTTGTGAATTTAATCTTTGGTAAAGATTTTGCAGAGGATGACCATAGTAATTTGGAAAAAGATAAGCACGTCGCTAAACAAATGCATCTAGTGCATCTAAGAGTACAAGTGAAGCTTTAGGACAACAAAGCAATGCATGGTAAGCATAGTTTCTTATGATTTTTGGGTGGAAGATCTAGTTTGGTTTCAACAAAGAAAGACTTCAAGGTGAAGATTGTTTGAGCCAAACAAATATGGCCTTAGAGAGAATGTTTAGATTCCATCCATTGAATATTTCGTTTCTTGCATGTTTAGAAGAATTGCAACAAGCCACAATTCTTGAGAAGATGATAAGGGCTTCATGCAAAAGCAAGGTGGAGTACCTTGAATGGGGCTCAAAGGCACCAATTCAAACAAAGAGAGAAGTATTGAGATCAGGAAAATGAGTTGTTTACTCACTTATTTGCTAAGTGAAGATAGAATTTTCGAGGTCCAAAAGTTCCTAGTGGGGAAGTATGATCCAAAGATGAAAAATAGGCTCAAAAATGAAAGTGCTATGAATCTCCCTAAACTAGTATCAAATTGTATTGTTTTTCATCTTGATTCTAACGTCAATTTAATCACCTCTGTTTGACGTCGTATGAAGAAGTTATGAAATTTTGAAGTTTTTGACTAACAACTAAAAAGTCAAGCAACAAGGTTGACTGGGCTGCTGACTAGGCAATTCGTATAGCTGATGGTGGCCCAAAATAGGCTCAACATGTGGCGCACTCGTATAGGTGTAGGTGGCAAATTTTGATTGGTGGTGAGTGGTTGAGGTGGCCCAATAAGAGGGTGCCACGTGGCTCAATCAAAGGGTGCCACGGCCTTCTATAACTGGTCAAAATTTTATATAAGGGCCTCCATGGGGTTTAACCCCTAGACCTCATGCACAACAATACAACACTTTACCGCCTCACTATGACTGTGGTTCTTAAGATACCATGGTCATGGGTTGTATTTGAAGTTCAAGGGTTTTGGAGTGGGAGAAGGGGGCAAGGCGCTTGGCCCCAGCCTCAAGCCATATGCAATCAACATGACCAAGTAGAGGAGATTTGGCGGAGAGGGAGGGTACTAGGCCCCAACCCCGGCTATATGCACAACCCGCAGGACCATTGATGCATGCGAAGGGGAGTTGGGTGGAAATGTGAGTTCTGGCCCTGGGCATATGGGAGCCCATGTAACCACGTGAAGGGACCAATGGAGGGGGTGGGCGGATAAGCCCTGGACCTAGGTTCTCGGAGTTGGTTATGACCAATGGCGGACCAAAGCGAAGCCAAAGCTGGTGGGGGCAAGAAATTAGCTCCGAACCTCGACCATATTATCATGATATGAACTTATCCTAAAACAATAGGGGCTTAACCAGTAGGGGTAGGCGGTTAGCCCTGGTGATGTAGAAAAAAATTGTATTTTCCTGCAAAGTTCAACTTCATAATATGGATTACATGCAAATATTTCATTATTTACTCAATTAAATATTATTCACCACATCTCAAAGGATTTAAAATAACACATACGATAATACAAAGAGTCATACACAAAGCCTTTGCCAAATCCACATTTCCATTAAACAAAGGAAAACTATATATGCATAACTTGTAATCATACATTTATCTCTTGGCCTGATCCTACACTCATTTGGCCATTTTGTTTTCCCTTTAGGCTTACAATATTTACAATAACATATACAAACAAAATAATTTTTTCTCGATCCATAAACCAATTCACAAATCACTCATGCCTTTCAAGGTAGACACACTTTTACATTATTGACAAAATCTTGTATATCCATAGCTTTTCTAAATCCTAAAATCACCCCAAATAGTTTCTAATATTTCTAAACTTTTTCTTATCCTAACAACTTGCTAATTGCTACCAAGTTTTTTTCTCCTACAACCTCTCATGATTTATTTCCTAAAATTTTCATTGCCTTAAAAGGATGATTTTCTTCTTTAAAATATTATCTATTGAATCTTATCTCTATCTATAGTTATCTAAGAAATAAAGAAATTTAAATTATTTACAATAAGGAAATAAAATTCATTTTCCTTGATAAGACCTAGTTTGGAGCTTTGTCTCTAAAGACATTGATGACTTGGAAGCTCTAATGCTCCTCCATTAGACTCCCAAGGTAGAAAAGTTCATTGCCTCCTAGTCATGTGTCATCAATTTTAGAATCATCTAGGATCCCAAACCTTGTGTTGTAGTTGTCCTTTCATCTTGGCATGTTGTGGTTCACTTTCTTTGTTGATGCAAGGTATTTCTATTAGCTGAACACTCTTGTTGGTTTTCCTTTTTTTGTTGCATCTTCTCTTGGATGTTATCCTCATTAGCATCCACATTCCATCAATCTCATCTTCTAGCTCTATCCTTAGCTGAACTTCACACTTGTTTTCCACATGCTGCTACATATCCTACTTTGTCATAAAAGTTATAAAAAAGTTATTCAATTTTGGCTTACATACCTCCTTTACAACCTGCTAGTCATACATTGTAGTGTTCCCCTAATTGTATTTCAAGACAATTTCCTCTTCTTCCAATTCTAATTTTGCATAATGAATCTGTAGTCTTTCGCTTATTATCCTCTTCTCCAACAAATTAAGCTCCTCATACAATTCAACAAAACCATATTGAATTGTATTTGTAACATCCATGCAATATCCATCACTTGTGTCTTCTACCAACCACTCTTCCAAAATTTCCATCTCTTCTTTTGTGATACCTTCCTCTTGAATAATTCTTCCAATTAGTATTCTAATCATTGGAATATCCTTGAGTATGTCCTCATGAAGTATCTCTTCATCCTCTATAATATTCTCAGCATTATATTCTTGAAGAGTTTCTCCATCATCATCATCCTTCATGGCAACTTCTAATAGCTATCCATCTCTAATATTTGTGAGCATGTCCTTTAGAAAAAACTCTTTGATCTCAGCAATCTCCTCCAACAACTTCATTTCTTCATCAACCTGCATAATAACATCATCTATGTGTCATTCATCACCTGCAACCATACACAAAGTGTAAGATTCAAAAATATGAGGCTTCTCATTAAGTGATTCCTCAACCACCACATCTCCATGTCATGGAAAATTTTAGTGCTTAATATTCGTAGGTGGGATAATTTTCCATGATTTCTCAAAAAAAAAAAGATTCGCCAATTTCCATTTTTTATAAAATTGATTCACTTAAATTTTACAATATAAAATTACTTTACCTTAAAAATAGTCAACATTATATAGAGATTATATATAAATTCATTATAAATTTGAATAATTTTATAACTACATCTATAATCATTTCATAGTTTGCATATTAGGGACTAGTGAGATTCGCCAATGTTTTTAAACTTCAAGATAATTTTCCATCCTTAAAATTTTCCTTGCTCCATGTTGAACTGAATTAGTAAAATAGTTCATCAAACTGTGAATAGATTCTTCCTTAACATTTCTAGCTTCCTCTTCACCAAGGAATAATCCTTGTTCAAAAAGCACATTACATATTTAGTTGTTTTGATTTCTTCCTTCAATTTGGCATACAAACTTTGTCTTAGTTTCATTTGCAATGAATTCCATCTCACCTTCTTCTTATTCATTGTCCAATCATATATTTGGAATTCTTCATATTCCTGTAGAAAATCCACTAGTACACTAAGATGTACTTTCAATTCAACCATTTCCCTCTCAAATTCCTCATCACTCAGTTTCTTCATGCCAACTATCCTGAAACTTCTTTTCATGTGATTGTGACTTTGCTTTGAACCCACTATAAGAATATCAGTAGCCATATTTACTTTTTCCTTTTGTGAATGCTCCTTGTTCACTTGAGAGCTGCAAAAAACATTCTCCATCTTGTAACAAGTATGATACTTGTCACAGTACCAATTTCTCCTCTTGGTAACTCATCTCTTCCATTCTTACTTGGCAATTCTACCCACACACACTGTGGAAATGCCTTTGGTAACTTCTACCCAACTTCTGCTTGTTGGAATTTGTCCTTATCCTGGTTCTCTGCATTAGAACCTTTCTCCTCCTTTCACAGCATGTCTTTTCCTCAACTTCAAATTTGTATGGATGCTAAAATTTCACCTACTCACCTTCTTTTTAGAGAACTTATGTTGTCCTAATTTCAACAATTTAATCTTCTACTAGGCTATGTCACAATTCCTTCACATGAGAGATTTTCATGCTCCTGCTTCCTTTGTCACAACTTCAATTGTTGTAATGGTTATTATCTACAACTTTCCTTCTCTGCTTCCAACTATTTCAATATTTTGTAGTCATCTCCAATCTCCAAAGAGAATTCAGGCTCTGATACCACTTGATGCAAGAAAAAATAAATTTTCCTACAAAGTTCAACTTCTCAATCTAGATTACATGCAAATATTTCGTTATTTACTCAATTAAATATTATTCACCACATCTCAAAGGATTTAAAATAACACACATAATAATACACAGAGTCATACACAGAGCCTTTGGAAAATACACATTTCCATTAAATAAAGGAAAACTATATATGCATAACTCATAATCATATATTTCTCTCTCGGCCTGACCCTACATTCATTTTGGCATTTCGTTTTCCCTTTAGGCTTACAATATTTACAATAACATATACAAACAAAATGAATTTTTCTAGGTCCATATTTCAATCCACAAATCACTCATGATTTTCAAGGTAGACTCACTTTTACCTTATTGACAAAATCTTGCTTGTCCATAGCTTTTCTAAATTCTAAAATCAACCCCAATAGTTTCTAAGATTTCTAAACTTTTTCTTATCCTAACAACTTGCTAATTGCTACCAAGATTTTTTCTGCTACAACCTCTCATGATTTATTTCCTAAAATTTTCATGCCTTAAAAGGCAAATTTTCTTCTTAAAAAGCTTATCTCTATCTATATTTCTCTAAGAAATCCATAAATTAAAATTATTTACAATAAGGAAATAAAATTCATTTTCCATGTAAAGACCCGGTTTGGAGCTGTCTCCAAAATGTTTGATGACTGGGAAGCTCTAATGCTCCAGCATCACCCTGCCACAGTGTGTCCATGGGACCTTGACTTGATGCTTAGGGGTTATGGTGCAATTAAAAGAGGTGATAAATTTCCCCTTGTGCAGTGAGAATATCACAGGTTCCGGGTGAAATTATCCCTCGAGGGACTGTGTAAAGAGTGAAATTGTCGCACAGTTAGCAGGTTTTTCCAAATTGCTAGAAAAATAATAGAGCTTGGCTCCAAGAGGCATATCTTTCTTAGTTTTTAACATTTTTGAGCTCAAGAAGATCCTAGATAGGGGTTTTTGAGTGTCTTGGACTTAATGGCAGCCTTAGTTTTCCGATTTGAGAATTGTATGATGGATTTTTTGCAGATTCAAATCCTTTAGTGCCAAAGGCCGAGATAGTTTTGCAACAAGATTAAGGTGTATTTGAGCATGGAAAGAGCCTAGTTAGAGGTTTTTCAGCCTTCCAATTTCATCTGCAATAGCTGTTACTTCAGTAGAGCAGATATTTTCAATATTTTTTCAATGTGCTTATGAGAGAAGCCCTTTTCAAAACTTCATTGTAGAGTATTTGTATGTTTATGTGTTTTGATTTTGAGTGGAGTACATGGACCTATTGTGAGAGAGTCCTTTTTTTGTTGACAGTCATGACTTGTTGTAGGGAGTCATATTTCTGAGTCGGAATTCTTTGTAGGAGAATGTTTCTTCATAGAAGAAACAAGCCACTCCAAAGTCAACAAGTTGTAATGTACTCGTTTGCTGCTGAAATCAATATAGCAGGCCCAGTCATTAGAGCAGTGCCTAGAGATTTAGCTCAAGGGGGGTGAACTTCGTTATCACTCGTTGGTTTCTTCTCTTCATGTTTATCATTTTGAGCTGCATATGAATTGTTTCATTTTTAAGTTCACGTGAAAACTTAACTCATCATCTTGAAGAGGTTGAGAAACTAATTTTACATTTAAAGACCTATTTTGTTGTAACTTGCAAAGTGTCAAAGGACGAGCGAGTTTTTCTCCCACTTTCAGATCACAAGATGACACTTGTACTTCCCAAAATCAAATCAAAATAGCTCAGAGGAGTGACATCACTTTGTAATGTCCCCAAATTAATTAATTTTGTTAAGAATAATTTTTTTTTTGTAATTTTGACAATTGGGGGGATTTTTGGCCCACAACTTAGGAGAATGGAGAAATCAAAGGAAGAATTTTTTTGGGTAAATAGAAGGCCCAATTTTGGAAAAAGGGAAAAATTGTGGAGTTGGTGGAATGTGGGGGCGATCCCTCAAGGAATATGCACCCCTTGGAGGAAAAGTTAATTTTTATGAAAGGAGGTTGAAATATTTGGAGGGACCCATAGGAAAGGTGAGGCAACAATTATAAATAGAAGGGTGAGGGCAACAATTGGGATGTTTTGCTAATTTTATATTTGAACCATTGTTTTCTCAAGTCGTTTAGCTAGGCCAACATAGTGTTTTTCATCCCACGAGATTTTCGAGTGGAATTCTTAACTCCTACTTCGGTGGACTTCGAGTGACACCCTAAGGGAACTTTGTTGCATTCTTGGAGTTGTTTTGGAGGGTTTACACAAGAAATTTGAGTTGTTAAGGAGAAGACAGGGTGTATTAAAGGACCATGCACATCTTAGGGGAGTGAGCTACATAACAGTGTTGGTTCCATAAATTTAAAGGCACATTCTCTTGGTAACTAGCAGTGTTTTTGCAGTGCTTTGAGGGGCAGATTGAGTGGAATACATACGGGTTGAAACTCTTTTCCCTAGGTCAATGTGAAAGTGTTCTTGATTGGGTCAACGGAGTCATTAGAGGAGCACCTTGGTTGTAGGAGTTTGAACTGGAGTTGGGCTGAGGATTTACAAACGAGAAATAAGGATAATTCTTGGAGGAGTTTTCAGTTAATTTTGGAGGGCTTTGACATCTCTTTCTGAGGCAGTAACAATTACCCAACTGAAGAGGGGCTCACATAATTTGGGGTTAATTTCGAAATCTTGGAACTAGGGCCAACCCTTTTTGGGTTTATTGAGTAGAGGCCAAGATTAATTTGGTTGAATATTCTGAGAAATATTGAAGGCTCAAACATGTGTCTCTTTCAAACCAGCAGCTGCTGGTAATTTGTACCATTTTATGGGTTTTTTAGGTGGTAGGTTTGGAGTAGATTCCTTTCTAGGTTTTGCTAAGAGAATTATGGGGAGCCACCAACTGCAATTTTAGGAAGTTCTCAGCCAAGGAGTGACAGATATCAACATTTTCTTCCAGTAGCAGGAGAAAGGATTTACTGGGTTTGTGCAAAGTTTAGTTGGGATGATATTTGAACACTTTGACATTGATTTATGAACTTGGGCTTTTGATTTCTTGTTGTAGCAAGCCCATGTTCCTCTCTCCCTCACTATATTGTACTTATTCAACTAGGAATTTAATATAAAGACCTAGTTTTTGTGCCAATATATGTGTATTTGATATTTATGTATGTTTGCAATTTTTGGGTGTTGTTCATGAGCATGTTTCTATGTTATTCATTGTTAATTTCCTATCAGGAATATTACACACTCAAAGTGTCTAGTATCAAATGAGATGGTTTGTATTTCAGTGACAAGCCTTACGTTATTCATATTCCTCAACAAATTTAAGTTCATATCAATTGGTGTTAAACCTTTCATTTTTGGAGTAGAATAGTGTAGTAGAATGAAAATTTTGCAACACTTGGAAAATCACAATAAGGTCACATGGAATCAAAGTAGGAATTAAGTCATACATATATAAGATCAAGAAGACAAGAGAAGCCCCTAGTTTCGTGGCTTATTTCAATCAATATTTAACATGCAATGAAATGTATTAAATAGACAAATAAGTTAGTTAACCTAAGGTTTTGACATGGTTAGAAATTATCATTTATTTTAAAATATATAAAAGGCCTCTGGGCATTACAAGATAATGTTGTTATTTATTTGGTTCTTTTAGTATTGATGTTGTTCCAATTACTACCACATTTATAGATGGTACATCCATAACCCCATTGTAAAGATGATGTACTTGGTGATGACACTTGACCAAGTTAACTAAGACCCTCTTTTGTTCGAATCATGGAAATAATATTTTATGTTGATGGTTTGTATGTAGCTATATATATATATATATATATATATATATATATATATCATGGTGAATGTGGTGAATGGGAATGCCTTACATATGGTGTGAAGTTCAAGAGCTATAGAATAAATTATGTTAAAAAGTTTCAAAATGGTAAAACCATACTAGGCTAGCAATCTACCTTCTTACCTTAAGTCTTGCAGCATCTCTAGTGAAAATTTTGTCTTGCAAGAATTGAATATTCCTACACTTAACTACATTAAACCTTTGTTGGACACTTAACTGGACCTTGGTCTAGCAAATAAAGATAAAAATTGGGGTGATGAACAATTAATTACTGTAAGTCTACTACCAATTGTTGTAGCTCTCGATTCTTGTAGTAATTATTATCCATTATGATAGAATCTAATTTGTCCTTGATCTAGTAGTTTTGTGTGAACACAGACCTTTCCTTACCATTTGTGTAGTTCTTGGTGTTTAGATCTTAGATGTATATCAATTATAAATAAGATGGTGATACCTATGTTAGAATATTCAAATAATTATTATTGTTTATCAAGGACATCTTAATCCTTTTTAGTGATCCTAGCGTAAGAATCTTGTACTTCTCACACTAAGAGCCCCATCCCTTTTGTGTCCCAATAGAAAATGTTATGTGCGGAATGCCTCTAGTTCTCTTCACTTGTATGGGATTATCCCTTGGAAGTGGAAGGAGGTTGAGAAGAGAAAACAAAATTCTTTTGATTGACAATATTGATGTTAAGCATCATAGCTTCTATTTTGGTAGACAACTAGAAGGTGCACTTTAGGGAGGTAATAGAGAATAGTTCTAGTTCCTTTATTAAACGAATGAATAACTCACAAATACACTTAACATGGATAATACCCTCAAAGTATCTATCTTTGGTCTTGATGGAAGTTTTGAAATCAATAAACTTTGGATAAATTGTTAGATATTTATTGAAGATCTAGCCACTTTTCTAGTAAAGCACCCTTGTACTTTAAAGGGTAAAAATTCTTATGCAGGAAACGCTTTAAATATCCACCAAGGTTAATTATGGATTGCTTATTGGTTGACAATATTCAGTCATGGGATTACCACCACGTAAGGGCATAGTCCTAAATCTAGTAACCAAAATTTGTAGGCCATTATCAACCTTGATTAACAAATTTGGGAATTGGCAACTTAATGTAGACATATCTTTCAAGAATCATGCTTATTTCTATTGAGAAACCAAACAAATTTGGCATTGGCACTTTAATATAAACCTATCTCTCAAATATTATTGTAGAATAGGAACTGCTTGGTGAATAATTTTGTTGGTTACACATAACTTTGTGGTTGTAGATAAATGGTGATGAGTTTTGGAACTATCCTCATCATATCATGTATCATTTTAGCTTATAAATATTCTTGTTGTTTGGGCCTACAATTGTTATTAATGAGGGTTTCTAATAAAAGGAATTACTTCAACATTTGTTCAATCAAGACTTAGGCATTGTTAGATTCTAGGGAGTCCCCTCATTCATTAGATCTTTTATGGGGAATCTTGGGACTTGGGAAATGTGGGAATAGTTATGATTACAAGAAAAATAAATATATGGGGACTCGTGTGACTTATAGGGGAGAAAAAAAATGAAACAAAATTAAAAAAAAAACCAACTTTTTTTGGTTCTTCATTAAACATGTAATTCTTCCTCTATTTTAGATAAAAAATAATATTTTTTCACTCACCAAATCTAGGATCTTTCATCCATATATTCCCCACTAGGGTAATTTCTACCTACAACCATTGCCTCAATTTCAAAAACTGGAAAAAAGGTTTTGGATGAGAAAAACCGAAAGAAACTTGAAGATGAAGTATTTGACACCAATTTATATAAACAATAATAAAAAAACAAATACTCTACATATGAAAGGAGATTATTAAAGTTATGCACATGATATATATGTATTTCCCTTATTACATTTAAAGTATAAAATTATGGAAAAATAATAAAATTAATCTTAAATTTTTTCATGCCCTCTCAAACATAAATAATTATTTTTCATACATGTTTTACTAAAATAAATGTGTTAAAATTTAAAATTATTTTATCAACATTTAGAACCACATGGAAATTCATCTCTTAAATTTTCTATAAAATAAATTTTAATATAAGTACATTTAATTTTCTATCAAATAATATATATTTATGACACTAAGCATGCTTGATGTATCTTGCCCTCAAAAACACATAACTACAAACCAAGAAACTATAAAATCATCAACATAATAATAACATGATACTAAAATACCAACCCATATTAATTGAGAGATTAATAAAGAGACTACAAACACAATAATAAAAAATTGGAGGATAAAAATTTTGTTTCTCACCTAGCAGGAGCAACAGTAAAATCATGGGCCATTGTAGATTGTGAATTGGAGCCTAGTGAGCACTTCGGCAACTTAGATACCACCGGGGTTTGGATTTGCTTACTATAGAAAGCCCAGGTTCATCTATTTCTATCTATAATACTCCATTCCATCAATATAATAAAATGGCTCAGTATTTTGGTGCATATTTTTGGGTGTTGTGGGTATTTCTGGTTGTGTGTTTATTTTTGGTTGTTGGTTCATTCTTTTTCTTCTTTTACCGCTAATATTTCTCACGAGTAATATTACAATCAACAATGATCATGAGCATGACACATTGTTCATGCAACATTGCTTTGTCTTGATTTATGAATCATTCAAAAATAATGACATATCATTTGAAAGGCATTGGATTTGGTTATATGGTTGTGCAAGGAATTTCAAGTCAGCACACAATTTTTATTGGTTGAGTCGGCTACACAAGTAGACAAATATTCAACATATTTTGGCGTTTTTTTAAAATGGTACATGAAAATGGTGAACATGACGGTGTAGGTGCTTGTGTGAAAATGAGAATTTAGGAGGTACCAAACGAGCCATGATGCAAATAGACTCAAATCATTTGTAGAGGTTATGAACTGGTGCAGATCCCATTTAGGACATGAAGGTCATGAATAAATAAGATATGTGCATAAGTTCTTCTAGAATGTTGAACTTGGCGATGTGAATAGATCAATTCCTTGGTATTTTAATACTATAGAAGGCATAAGGGAATTAGACTCAACGCAGAGTAAAGACATGGGGGAAATATTTTCCATCAAGATTGATGGATGTAGAATTGATCAATGTGAAAAACAAAAGTACGTGAAAGGATGGAAATATGTCCCTCTTAATCCAAAGGGATCTCATCCAATTTCGACGTGGCAAGAGATGCACACTGACGAGGTCTTCGTTTCAGTTGATCATGATTGAGTCTTTGATGTTGTAAGGGAAGGTGCGTGACATCCATCATTAATGACTCCATCTATAAATTGAAATATTTAATGTATAACTAATACATATTTTGTAATTTAGTTGTAGAAAATGTTTTTTTGTCATTTCCCCCTCAGGAAACTAAGATAACATGGCATATTATTTGATGCAATGAAAATAGGTGAAAAGCAAGTTGATGTGACCATATGAAGATGGACAATTCATATACCAAATTGGCGAGATGGTTATGGCGGGTAATTTTTTTGAAAAGGTAAAAAAATAGGGTGCTCACATTATTTATAGATATTTTATGCCTAGATATATATCTTGCCAATACAGTTATCTAGTCATAAGAACTCGGATTAGTCCCACATAAATCAAAGTGAAGGAAGATGAACCAAGGAGATTAAATATCACAGAATCTGACCATGAACACGTTATGGAGACTTGCATTCCTACCACCCATTAGACATATGAGTAGATGATGCAAATGGTAAGCCCTGAAACCGAGTTTATAACAGTCAAGTGTAATCTAATCTAGAATAAGACTCATCAATCTATGAATTTTGTAATTTAGAAATGTGACAATTGAATACTTTTGTAATTTTGTAATTTTGAATGTGAATAAAATTCGGAGAGAAATGTTGCCCTCTTATATTAGCTATTAGGAATAAATTTATAGAGAAATAAAATCAAAATGAATGTGGAAATGAAGCATAAAATGAAGCCATATAAATTAGACGTCCTTTTAGATCACCTTTTTAGAATTCAAATCATCATTACAATATTACGCACTACTTAAAAAAACAAAAGGGGTATGGATAACAACAAACTAATGAATGTAATTCTAACATATAGCTTATTCATTATTGTTGGTTGGATAGAGCATTGTGCCTTCATCAGCCATTTTAGTTGATTGCATTGTCATGTCTCCCAAAGACATAACTATTCTGGGTTTGAAAATGATGAAGCAAGTACTTGTTCTTGCCACATGTTTGACATGCATTTAAGAATAATGTTTGACTGGTGTCTTTGTTTTATAGTTAAGGATGCTAATCTCTTAATCCCATTATCACTTTTTGTGGCATGATGAATAGTAGATGAAATAATTAATGATTAAACATTGAATTTTATATGTATTCATAATTCATTGAATTAAATGATTTTCTGTAAATTTTGTGAAGTAGGATTGTAGATACGAGTTCTATGAGGAGGACATTATGCACCCATACCCCTTTTGGTTGCGATGACTTTTTATTACGAATTATTGAATAACAACTAATTTGTTTATGTTTATTAATTTATAAGTTTGAGGACGAGACTTATAAACATTGATTTTTTATTCAAAGTCATGGAGATGCATTTTGATCCTATTCATAAGTAGGCTTAATCTTTGTTGTGGAAAAAATAAGAGAAAGATTAACTTTTGAGAAGCACGTGTAATTGGTGAGGGTGGAAAGAGTTATTAAATTCCTTGATTATCCATTCCAGTATTTGAGCATGCCATCCCAATTTTAATTTGTGCAATGATATTCCAAATGTAGTATACACATGTAAATATATCAAAATACATATACTTTGACATATGTACATTCAAGCCAATTTGGAATGTGTACTTTAAACATATACATTTTTAAATGAAATATTTATAACTAATTTTTGTCAAGTTTAAATTCACTTGTCTTATTTAAATCCATTTATATTATCATTTCAATTCATTTTTATTCTAATCAATCCATTTTAGTGTCAAAGTGACTTGCATCATGGTATGGTTGTACTTATTTTCTTTGTCCATGAAACTAGAAATCAAAATGAATCTTTTGTAAAATTTTACATTTTGAGTATTGTAGATTCCATATGTGTGGCTTGATGGTGACTACATAATGCTTTTACTTCTTGAATCTTGTAAATTCCATATTCATGGCTTGATTGTGAGTCTTCCATAATGTTTTTCTTATACGATGAAGATTTAAGTTGATTACATATGTATTTGTTATAGTTTTTTTTTTTCAATACCATGGAGAGATAATTCCAATCTAACATATAATTGAAAAATATTCACAAAGTATGGATGATAAAAGTCATTAAATACAAAGTAACACTATGTTTAGAAATATAAATATTAGTATTTAATTAATTTTAAATTATTATTGTTATATTTTTTAATAAAATTTATACTATAGAAATTTATTTAAACTAGTGAAATAATTAAGATCCATAAAATGAAATAACAAGGATCCATAAATTGAAATAATGTTAATGAATCTATAAACCATCCATATGAAAATATATAAAGTATAGTAAATGTGTGAATGTGCCCTATGAAATGAGCCTGAAAAATATACAAAGTATGTTGTGTAAGTATCACTACCCCTATGTGACCTTTGGTTAAAAATAGCACCCAGATCCTCGTACTGCAATATAACAAATTCAAATTCAATTAATTATCATTATTTTCAAAATAAAAAATTTAGAAATTTACGCATGAATCTACTAACCTGACTCAAATCCAAATGAAAGGTAGGTGGGATGGGGATCTAATCAATCTGACTTTGGTGCTCCTATGCTTGCGGCTCAACGATTGGAGCTTGCATTGATGGACCTACATCGAGAATGCCTTCATACCCAACATCCCACTCATGCGGCCACATCGTTGTGCCCTGGATACCACTCTGCATATGGGTCTGCGTACACAATTAAAAAGACAAATTTAAAGTAGTCTACAAATTCATTAGCATGCATGTAACGTAAAAAACGAAAATTTTGAAACTTAGGAATAATTTTTTTTACCTCACGTTCTGGTCCATGTGGCTCTAAATAGTGACTCTCCTCCATGTGAGTGTGATGATTTGGAGGTAGAGGTGGAGGTGGAGGTGTCAGAGACTCCATGGAAACACACATTGATGGAGGCTACTTTGGATGCTCAACTGCCCCCTCAGATGAGCTGAGAAGTGTTGGAGATCAGAAGCACAAGAGATTCAACTAAATACTCAGCAAATAAATCAAGCACATAAACACAGAGAAATTTAACGTGGTTCACCCAACCAATTTGGGCTACGTCCACCAAACATAGGCATCGGAAATTCTTTATTAATCAAACATGAGATTACATAATTAAATCCTCACAAACTCTCACTCTCACAAAACAATCCATATGGATACCTGTTATATAGCAAGGAGAATCTAATTGCCTCATAAATCCTCTCAACTCAAAGTAAGGATGCATTAACTCCCTCCCAACAACCTGGAGTTAATCTAGCAACAAAATATCTATTGTTGTCACCTACTGAGATTTTTGCCTATTTTATTCAAAAAAGAAAATCTCAACAATCTCCACCTTGACAAAAATTAGCCTGATGCCCTGTTATTATTATTTTATCTTTTCTGCAAGCCAAGAGAAGCCAAACACCAGCGTAGATTCTCTAACAAAACTGGTTTCATGAACATGTCTGCACAATTCTCCTATGTATGCACCTTTTCAAGAGAGACTCCCCTTTCAGTGATAACCTGTCTTACAAAATGGTACTTGATCAGTATATGCTTTGATTTACTATGATAGGCCGG